>CBVK0101079414.1:0-13268 GCA_900067695.1 Picea abies
GGTGCGCAGGAGAAAGAGGTGATCTGAGCCATCAGATCTAGAGTGAAGAACCCAAAAGCCGTCAGATCTATCGTGAGTTACACGGTGGTTAAACCATTAGGAAAATCCAAGGTGGAAGTCCCGAAAGAGTTGGCTTATCAGGATATCGACACTCGGGATATTGGAGGTCCTGAGGTCGAGAAAGCCGAGACATCTCAAGTCCTGAAACAGTGAAGGAATCATAGCCGTCCGTCGGAGGGAGGATGCGTGTCACGCGATCGTCCATTTCGGAGATCCAGGCACTAGACATTGGGATATCGGGAATTCTGGTGACAAGAGGTTTGGGCATTTCGGAATCGCGAAATCCGAAACCCCAACAAGGAGAAAAGTGCCATTGTGGGCCAACTGTCAGCCTATCAGGATTCGAAGGATCGGAAATCCTGTGAGCCAATGCATTGCGGCATTGAAAAGCTCGAAACCCCGATGAAGAGGTAAGACTACGGTCACGGGGATAACGATCATATGGGCCAGGAGCCTAGCCAGGAAAGCTAGTGCATAAAGAGCGCGTTGCGATTCGGGGAATCGCGAATCCTGAGGACATATGTGTTTCGACATTGGAAAGTCCAAAACCCCAATGAGGAGGTATGACTGTGGTCATATAGGGGGAGGTCACATGAACCAAGGCATAGCCAGGAGGGGCTAAGGCCGAAAGAGAGTATCGGAAAATCGGAGATCGGAAGTCCATGAGGACAGGGAACTCTCGACACCGGGGAACAAGAAACCCCAAAACCCAAAATTAAGCTCAGGGAAGATCACGGTTAAGTGCAAAGAGCTGTGTGGATGAAATAAGGACCTATGGAGAGGGGTTTCAATGGATATTCCAGTAGGGAATCAGAAGATCTAATCCGGCTCATGAATGAGTGAATGAGATTGATCCTATGTGCAGGAGTGCGACGGGGGTGTGGTCGCTTTTCGCCAGGATCGCGACGAAGGAATCGAAAGAGCCGCTTTGGCTCGCATGAGGAATTGAATGATCCTGTGAGTCGTCCTGCGTCAGAAGAACAAATCTGGAAAACTATAATTTTCAAGGAAAGAAATTACCTGATCATCTGTTGAATGCTTAAGTGGGACAGCTTCAGCCCATTTTGTAAAATAGTTTGTGGCTTTCAAACAAAAAAACTTTTCCTGCTGAAGATGGGGGATTAATAGGACCAATAAAATCTAATCCCCATTTTGAAAATGGAAAGTCTGGGAGGAGAGGTTGTAATGGCATGGCTGAAAGGATTTCTTTCCTAGAAAAATTTTGGCACTTGTCACAAGATCTCAAAAAAACATAAGAGTAGTGAAAGATTGAAGGCCAATAGTATCATTTTCTAATAATCTTGAAAGAAGTAGTTTTAGTAGAAAAATGAACTCCTACATGAATGAAAGAATTTGAGGAGCCATGAGTTTCTTGCAACAATTTATGTGTGTCTTCATCGTTTACACAGCGAAGCAACACACCATCAATAGATCTTCGAAACAATAAGTCTCCTATAATGACGTATCTTGCGGATTCAATATGGAGCCTTATCCTTTGATGAGTGTCTAAGTTGTCTGGACATCTCTGGTTTTTAAAATAGTAAATTAAATTCTTATACTAGGGAAGTTTAGACACATGGAGGGTTTAGTCATCAATGTAAAAGAGAGATGGCAGTGAACTATATTCTTCATCAATTTCTTCACTATTCTCAACATGTTGAGCTAGGTGAAGGGATAATTCACATCCCTTGATAGTGGTGGAAGTTGCGATATTCAAATCATGCTCCTAGATCTTGGCAAGCCAATGTGAAAGCTCCCCTGAAACATAAGTCTGTGAGAGAAAAAACTTGACAGCAGGTAAAGGGACTTTTACCAACGTATGCTTACCTAAAATAAAGTGGTGAAATTTCTCAACAGCCTTAACAAGAGAGAAAGCATGTTTCTCAATAAAAGAATATTTAAATTCATCATCAGACAAGATTTGACTCATGTAAGCCACTGGTTTTTCGTTACCTTGGTCATTATTTTTCATGAGGACATCAGAAATTGCTTCTTCAGTGGCATTAGTATATATCGTGAATTCTTTCTCAAAATCCGGCTTCACCAAAACCGGTGTGGAACTGATTGCTTTCTTGATCCCTACAAAATCATTTTCGACATCATATGTCCAAGAAAAAGAACAATCTTGCTTAAGAAGATTATGAATTGGTTTGACCATTACAACAAAATTTGGAACAAACCTATGGATAAAGTTAATAACCCCCATAATATCGTGAAGCTCCTTCTTGGAAGTGGGAGTAGGCAGATTAAGGATAGAAGAAATCCTTTCAGGATCAATGCTTATTTCTGAATCCGAGACAATGTGTCCAAGGAGCTTGCCCTCGGTAACATTGAAAATAGACTTAGAAGGATTTAGAGAAATGCAAAATTTCCTACATTGCATGAGAACTTTTCTCATATGACCAAAATGATCTGATCGGGTTTTAGAATAAATAGTTAAGTTGTCTAGGTAGATATGAATGATCTTGCTGATCAAATCGTCGAAATCTATTTGCATAGCTCTTTGAAAATTGGCACCTGCATTAGATAATCCAAAAGGCATGCGCTCATAATAAAATGTATCTGAATGAGTAATAAAGGTGGTTTTATATTTATCTACCCTTTTTACCTTGATTTGATTGTAACCGGAAAACCCATCAAGCAAGGACATCATTTGTGACCCTGCAGCTTGCTGCAAAATCATTTCCATATTAGGGAGAGGAAAGTGATCTTTTATATTAGACCAATATAATGAGCGAAAATCAATGCATGATCTGATTTGACCATTCAATTTCCGAATAGGGACCAAATTCGAAACCCACTCAGAATATTTGACCAGAAAGATGATCCTTCGAATAGTTGCTTCCAATGCAGGGTTTATAGGTATTTGCTTTTTCCTAACTAGTTTTGTGCCTTCCTTGATGGGGATGGTGTGTTGTATGAGACCAGGATCAAAACCACGAAGATCCTCATAAGACCAAGAAAAAACATCTTGAAATTCAGCAAGTAGCTTGGCAAACTTCATTTTCTCTTCATCTGAATATTTGGCACCTATTTTAAAATTCTTTGGAGATTCGGGCGTCCCATTGTTCAAGGAGATGGTTTCACTCACCTTCCTTTTCCACTCTTCTTCTTTCTATTTCTCTTTATTGCCTGCATCACTTGATGAAAACGAACTCTCTAGAGGATTCAAGCCTTTAGGAATTTTGTTATCTTCTATGGATATAATTTCCTTAGGATAAAAAGGTTCATTTTCAATGAAAGCACAAATGTGCTCATCGTTAGGGAAGACCTGCCAAGAATCTATATTGTCGGGGATATGTGGATGATATAGAGATTGAAAAGTACAATCAGGTCTGTGTGGTAGAAGTTGTCGATTAGGATAGGCTACCAAAACAACTAACTGGTCATCCATTGAGTTCAATTCCCTCTTAACATGAGTGATGTTGAAAGATAATAAGTTCGACATAAGTGCCCAAACAGTCTGGGTGTATTGTTTCATCAACTTGTTGCCAGGGGATTAAATATTTCGTACAAGGTTCACAACAAGCTTGGAATCCCGAAAAATTAAAAGGTGACCACAACCAATATTATAGGCATTTTCAATGCCTAATAATAAAGCTTTGAATTCAGTGACATTTTTAGTGCAAACAAACTCCAACCTGTAAGAAAAGTTATGGATTTTTCCTACAGGAGAAATCAAGACAATACCAACTCTGTTACCTTCATTAGAGCATGATCCATCAAAGTTCATGTGCCAGATACCATCATCTAAATCAATTTGTTCCAAGGAAATGTTATCCTCCTCAGGAAAGATGGAATACACTCCTAGGTCCTCTTCGATATAGTTTAAATTAGGTTGTGGGACACTCTCTATGTAAGGTGAAATCCTTCCCTCTCTAAGGACTATAACTTTTTTATCATTACAAGGAAAGGATAAATGTATTTTGTCGAGTGAGAGGTATCCACCCATTAAGTCTTTCCAATCTCTTCCCAAGATGATTGAGTAATTGATTATTGGCATATCAATTACCTGAATGCTAAGGGTTGTCCTTATTTTAGGGTGTGCGCACAAAACTAAGGTCACATATTTAATCTTACCTATGGTCATTTGTTGTAGACTATTATAGGAGAGCATGCTTATGGAACTTTCGTTTGTACAAGACATGCCTAGCTTTTCTAATAATCTTCGACATCACACTTGGGCCTGAACCACCATCAATGAGGAAACAATGGGCGATCTTATCCATAATATTTAAAGAAATATATAAAGGGGGGTTTTTTACAGGGTATCTGGGGTCATGTATACCTACTTTATTTACAGACGAATCCTCTTCATTTACCTCTTCATAAAGGTTGGCTATAGCAGAATATTTTCCTTCCATGAATTGTTTCAGATGGCTCTGTTGTTCAGGGATGACAACGATGTCCAGAAGGGTTGCATATTATTTAATGTTGGCTAACTGATTTAGGATATTTTATTTGGAAGAGGGTAAAGGGGAAATAATTCCTTAACTCTCAGGAACTTTAGGAATCTAAATAGAGGCAGCAGGTGAGGATGAGTTCGGGCTAGAAGAATTGCGGGGAGGATCAAATTTTCCTTTGCAAGCGTAAGATTTGTTCCTAGTATTGATGATCATGACATCTTATGGCTCTGCAAAATCTAGGAAAGCGATGGTAGTTTCTGGTATTTTACCAAAGATATTATCTTTGGCACTCTTCCTTACCTCACATGTGGTTTCCTCGTGGTGTTCCTAGCAAAATTTACACCAACTTCGAGGCAATATATATTTAGGCTTAAAATGATTTTCAATTGGATTTCTAAAGGGGGGTGTAGAAGAGGATGAAGATCTAGGGGTGAGAGGGGAGGCAATTCCTTTTCTCTCATATGCTATCATATGATTGTTCATATTGTGTACTAGTTGTAGGAGGGTGGACATATATGTCCATTTAATCGATTCTCCCTAGGGAATACCTATTCTTTCAATATGTTCTTCATACTCTAAACAAGTATGCAAAGCGGAACCGAGACTATCAATGGATTTTTCCTCAAGCCTATGATGGTAGGGGGAAGGTACTGCATTGTAGTAATGCATGAAAGTGGCTTGGTTCTAAGGTCGAATGAGTTCAGGGATTTGATTGTATAACTTAGTGAAACGCAAGTTGAAGGAATTGATGGTCTCACCATCCATATAGGCGATGTAATTGTATTCCCGTAACTTCTCGGCTGGGCTTTTGGATTGCCCATAAGTGGATCTGAACCAATAGATTAACTCCTCCCAAGTAGACAAAATCTTAGGGGTAAGGTAAAATAAATCGACTGCGACCTTTCCCTCCAAGGAATTGATGAATAAGAGCATGCAAGTATCATTGTCATTGGCTCCTATATTGTGACAGGCATTAGAAAATTCCACTAGGTGTTCATTTGTAGTGACAATGTTATTTCCAAAAAACCTGGTTAGATGTTCTTTGAACTTAGGAAGTGGATGAGTAGCAGTTGTGAGGTTAAGAGGAGAGGACACATGCCATGGTGTGGTTGTAGCGTCTTCTTCAAACTGAAAAATCCAATACTTTTTAATGACTTTGGTGGGATTTGTGGTATATTGGACAGGGATATGGTGGCTATATAAGCTACCAATCACTGACGAAGCTGAAGACTGAGAAGAGGAAGCACTTATGGTGCCACCATAACCACCACTAGATTCCATCTTCTGGATGACAGGCGAGGGGGAGACAGACAAACTAGAAGAATCAGACAAAGTTATCCTTAGAGCACTTTGTTGAGTTGACAACACAATGTTTCTTCTTCCTATTTAAGCAATAGGATTAGTTTCAGGTGATAAGCCTCTTCTTCTTCTAGAAACATGAGAGTCTAAGGACATGAAAGAAAGGCCAAAACTGAAGGAACAAGAAGGTTATTGTTGGCTTCTAGGCTGCCTATGTCTATCTTCCAATCATTCTTGAGAACTAATATCTAGTTCAATTGCTTCCCATGAATGATTAAGCTCATCATGAGTATTGGCAGTGTATACGATGGTGTTAAACAGATTCAAAGCAATGTTGGTATGATATTGAAGATTGAGATCAATATTGGGCTTCCTTGCAACAGGAAGAGTCGTTAAGAAATAAAACATTCAAAGAATCAATATCAGAAAAACAGATGTATTTGATCCTAATCAAGAATAAAAAAATTAACTAGAGAGATATCAAAGATCTCCCCAGTATGGTCGCCAAATAAATGTTGAGGAAAAGATATGAAATGATCTTACTCAAGCATTTTCATATTCTTCTTGGCTAACAAAAAATAGATGGGAATATCACCATATGTTTATAGCCATCAAAATTAATATCCCAACTCACAAGTATTGTTTACAAGTTCTTAGGCTAGTCTTTTTATAAATAAAAGCTTGCTGAAAAAATCACTATTTATGTGATTTTCTAAATATAGGGACAGAAGTAAAGACACCAATTAGCTGATAAAGACGGATGAGACATAAATCAATCCTTTATTTCATTCCAATTCATCAAAGAGTCATTCCTTTTACAAAATTTTGTGAAGAATTTTTGGACCAAAGTCAAACTTAGATGTCCCTGATGAAACATACAAAAAGACCTCTGGCAGAAAATCAAAAGCTGAACTCTAAAAGTTGGATCAACTTGTCATAGATTGTTTCCCACTCGACTCTACACAATAGCCTTTGTCAGTCATGAAAACTAATTCACAAACAGACAAGTCTACACAGACTATAAAAGATAGATCAACACCTATGAAAAACAAGTGTCTGAATGATGTAATTCATCCCTGAATCTTGTTGCCTACAATAAGACCCTGCTATCATAAAAAATAATTACGCTTATGATAAATTAAGGAATGAATGAAAATTGAACTATCTCAACACAAAATCAAAGAGAAAACCTTAGTATGCTTCTCCTTCTATCCTCCTCGTTTTCCTCCCTTTCCTTTTGCCTTTAAGAAAATTAAAATTGGTTGAAGTAGTTGAACTACTTCATTAGTTAAGTTAACTAATAACTCAACCAACGTTTAGTTAAGGGGGGAAATTAATAAATCATAATAAGGATTTTAAATAAATAATAACTAGTAGGTGGCACCCCTTGTGAATCCCTTTATCTTTTAACAATAATAACACAACTAGTTAATCATCTCAATGATAATTAAATATATATCACCCATTATATCCAAAAAATAACGCACTGTCCAAAAATTCATGAGTCAATTGTTCTTCAACATTTAATAAACAAAAACTTAAAATCCATTTTTCTCGGTCTATGAGGCAATCCTTCCCTTGTTGCTACTATAACCCTTTGATATCTCTAAAATTGCCTTAGGTTGTGTGGATCCTTTAAGCCTAATCTCATTGATCAAATGAGAGCAATTGTCCCTCAAGTGCATGCAGGAGGACACAGATTTATCAGAACCATTTGAAGGTGAGGAAGGGGAAGTAGTGGCTTTCCTTTTGTTAGGGGAATATTTGGCCTCGGTTTTCAACCTTTTGCTTGAAGAGATCATTCCTTTATGCATACTTGATTAGCAAATAGTTTCTTTATCAACCATACATCACAGCTCTTTTAAAATATGAAATAAATTTTGGCTCATCAACATATCAGAGTCATGCAATCCAATCCATGAAAATTGTTTAATCATTGTCAATGAGTAGGGGGTGAACAAAGGTTATGAGATAAGCGAGGGCTTTGTATTGAGCGAAAAAAAATGTTAAAATGAGGGGGGGAAAGACTTATGTTTACTGCTCACAGACAACAAACAATCAACTATAATGTAAACCAAAGAACATGTCACTATAATCCATCCAAGAAACTGCGATGGGATATGCGAGGGGTTTGTATTGAGCGAAAAATGTTAAAATGAGGGGGAGAAGAATCATGGTTACTACTCATAGAAAAGAAACAATCAACAGTAATGTAAACCAAAGAACATGTCACTATAATCCATCCAAGAAACTGCGATTTCAAACTGTTACAATACAAAATTCTATTAACTGTAATTAAATTTTAGGAACAGGGAGTGAAAAATGAAGATGGGAAGGTGAGGGGATTGTAATTAGCGAAAAGTGAAATAATGGTAGGGAAAGAGAACGGATATTGTTCATAAAACTAATTAAGTAATCCATAAAACCAATCTATATCAAACACAAAATATCCAACACCAACCAAATAATCCACTATGATCAAATAAACAACTATTGTGTATAATTCAATCAATTTTGTGTATTAACTTTCTCACTGTTTGCAACTGAATCTTTAACACAGTGTCATCAAAAGAAGACAATATGCCTTCCACAACAACCTATAGAAGAGTTATGTTTCTTACCAATTTGTCCCATTTAATATTTTAAATCAATTTCCAAATGAACACACAGTCCCTTGTTTCCACTATGTTTAGCATCAAAACATCAACCATTGTCCATGAATTATTTCCTCAATCATGTTTAGCATCAAAACATCAACCATTGTCCATGAATTATTTCCTCAATCAAATACAGACACAAAAGTCGTGCCGGATTCCATTCCTCTAATCGATTTAATAATCAAATTGAAACAAAACCATATTTTTATAAAACCTATACTCATCTCTGATGGCCTAATCAAACGATATCCATAAAATACATAGTGGACAACCACGCCACAACTATCATGATTTCAAATTGCATACTCCCAATTGGCAATTAAAACACATAGTAACAACAACCCTTATTTCAACCTATATCATGATGTAAGAAACACACAACCCAGTGCATAAATCAAAGAGGCATATTCATGATCAACCATAAAACAATGTTGAGTCAACAATCCAATCGTTACAACACAAGAGGCATCAACTGTGTCTCCACTTCAGTACTCGAAACAACTGATTAACCATGCTGGACAATCTAATCAATCACCATAATAAAAGAATACATAGATTATAAACTAGTATCAAAAACCATTGCCAACGCTATTAACAGGGACAACCAATAATCAACCACCGATGATGATAATCCACCAACTCAAAATAGTTGACCATGTGCCTGACCAACAATAAATGGTTAATTTATCAAAGTTGGGCTTAAAATAATCAAGGGTTCGCTCTGTGGGCCAACACAGAGAGACTGGAATCGGCCCCCAATAGTGGGTGAGAACCTCTGATACCATATTGTGGACACATAGGCCATATCACCAGTAACTTCGTAGACATGGTGATAGTTCATGAGATATGAGAGACTATGAATAGAGGAGCAGAGGCTTCATTTTGGTATGTAATAACACCAAGAACACGCAGGGTATAACCATCGTGGTTTTCCCAATCAACCCGAAAACATGCTGAGATAAAACAGAGCCATGAAAGAAATTAACTTTAAAGCAAGCCCCTTGGCATATTATCCATCATAACCCATTGTGTGAACATCAACAACATGAACATGCCCATGCCCAGGTTAAATGATAGCAATGACCCACAGTGGTTCCAAAATAAAACGCCATGGCCAAATACGATTGGACAAGTTTAATGGAACTGTGTGGAGATGGCCAGTAATCCTGGACCCTATGAAACCTTCCAAGAAAAACCACTAAGGACGAAAAAGATACTTCATGGCTTCTAGCACTCAGAATAATTAATGAAATTGTGACTTCAACCATTTTTGCAATGAAAACCAAACAAACAATCCATTCCAAAGAAACATCACAAGTTTACATAGTTGTCAGTCTCGAGAAAACCACAGACCCATACATCACCAAGACAATATCTATTTCATAACCAGAGTGGGTTCAAGGATGGAAAAAAACACATACCTATAACCAAAAGCCTTAAAATGTGATCTTGGTCGAGCAGTTCTTCCCTTGCCTGAAGATCAGAGCTTAACCACATCGAAACACAATTGAACAATAGTCAAGCTAGGGTGACGGCGAGTGGGAGAGGTATGGAGTGATGTGAAATAAATGCACGTCACTTCCATCCTTTACTCATTCAATTCCTTAGTACACACCAACCAACCTTTCATTAATTCATCCAGTTAATCTATGCATCAAAACTACAATCAATCACTTTCCAAGTGTGCCACCATATATCACATTAACCATTGCCAAACATACCATAACACATATCAAACATGCCTTCACATGACTCAATATATCGCATATCCATTAACATTGTTAGTTAGGATTAGCACCATTCCTTTTTAAACTTCAAATGCATAGTGTAGCATCGTATATCATTATAGCATAATTCCTTTCCTTTGGATTTTGTTCATGTTGCTTTATTTCCTTTCCATTGCTCTTATTTGTTGTTACTAGCATGTATCTTTTGCAGGTGTCACAAGTAATAGATCAAGGAGTAAATAGCAAAGGTAACAACGGATATCATAATCCATTATGACATGACATTAGAGCCTAGAGAAATAGTACCAACACATAACACGAATTATCCATCATCCATTTGTCGTGAATAGAACCAACATTGATCATCAATCACACTCAAACCTATAAGAAGTGTTGAACAACAGTAAAAAACATCAAATAAGAAACAGATCTGATCCTCCAATCTACAAGCAGTCCCACCTACTAGTATTATATATATCATTTAGCTTATAATTAATAGGCTTTAGAAACACTTTGCAGGCAAAATCCCCGTTGCGATTTTAATCGTCAACACCCATGACACTAAGTCAACACTTGCAATATGATCATTCCATATGACTTGTACCTTCCAATGATTAACCTTGTAACTTCCCTGATCCGAACCTTTGTAATTGTACATATAGGTTGATGAGCCATTGGTATCCAAGTGTAAATGTAAATGTACATTTAGGCTAGTGATTCACTGGCACTAATTTTTTATGTTGCCACATCTGAGTAGTGTGCGGAGAAGTGTTATCAAAAACAGGGTGCACACATTTTATAGTGTTGCGCGCACCTGGGTAAGTGCGCACATTGTTCAAGGTTGTGCACACTTGGGTAAGTGTGCGGGAATGACCTGGGAGTGTACAAAGAGTTGATTTATATATATATATATATATATATATATATATTTCAGTCGGAGAGCTTGTGTGATTATGAGGCTGGTGAGCTGGGACGTAGATAGGCCATTGCACCTATCCATGTAATTATACTTAGTTATCAATAAAATTTTGTATTGTTGCACGTAAACATACTCAAACGAAAAGAGATGGGGGACCAACTCCACCAAAAAAGGGAAAAGGGGCGGGAGACATAAGTCTTGGGGAATATTTTATAATATTTTTGGAAAGGTGTAATGTTGGATAATTATTTTATCATAAGTTCTTGGGTTTGGGAACAGGTCACCAACTGGATTAAGCTACTTTTGAAGGTGACAAGTGTCAATTTGAAGACATGCAATATATATTGTTGGCCTTAGTGTATTTTGGGGAGAATTATGATGATTGTTATGATTATACACAGATTATTCATGTTTCACGATCTCGTGAGCAAAAGGGGATTAAACTCTATGGAAAATCTGATTATTACCTTATCTGCACATAATAGTCTGTAAGGAGTTGCGGGGTTGTAGTCATATTTTATGTCTATGGAAGAGACGAGTTTTCATGCATCTGAATAGTCTCTCTGGGTGAGAGACTCGCTATTGAGAAGTGGGTTGTCAGACCTGTGAGAATACTCTACAGGTGAAAGTTTTGCTAAGAGTTGTTCCTTGGTGCGGTGAGCATTAGTCACAGGGCTCATAGACTCCTTGTCCAACCTGTTGTTGGTAACCCTGTAAGGAAAGTGGGGTAGCCGAAGGATTGTTGAGTAGAGAAGGGGAACACTTCCTTTAGTGTGACAGGTGTGTGGAGAATGAGGGAATATGGGATAGTTGTAGCAGTGGGCACAAAGGATTGAACAATTTTGTTGAGAATCGAACCTTAGCTTGTTGTTAGAAACCCTTTTTCCCTAGGGTAGTCAAGCCCCAAATCGAGGGTGACTTGTTGCTAAAATATTATGAGAAATATATTCTATGGCTGGGAGTAACGTCTAATTTATGCACACAATTGGTGACTTTCATAAAAGATAAGTGGGTAAATTCATGACGGTGGGTAACACTTTCATGAGAATTGGATCTCCAAAATTCTGAAAGACCTTTTTTCAGCTGAACTAATATTTTTTTTGATCGAGAGTTCTATTTTTTTGATCGAAATATGTTTCGGTTGAACCTTTGAACATCAAATCGAATGGTACCATGACAACGCCCTCGATATTCGAGTACAATTTTAGTTGGACGAATGTTTTTCATCCGATAACATCTTTTCTACCGAAATATATTCCTATCAAAAGGTTCATTCGACTGAAAGCACCTTTCAGACAAAAAGTTCTTTCAGCTGAAAAGAGGTTTATATATTACCCACACATCGTGACTGTTATGTTTTTTCTGAGTTGTTGGTTAGTTGATAGTGTTGGCGATAGTAAGACCGTGGTTAGTTGATAGTGTTGGTGATAGTAGATAGTGTTGGTGATAGTTATTGTGTTAGTTGATTATGTTGACGATAATATTTTCAGACGATAGTGTTGCGAGTGGATAGTGGAGTTGTGATAGTACGGTCATGGTGATAGTGTCTCACTCTGTCGCTGCATGCAGGCGGACGAGCGGTGGGGTGGAAGTTGGAGCTGTGGGCAGGCGGGTGTTGGAACTGCGGGCGTCATCCAGTCCAGGTAATTTTTTATCTTTTATTAAAATAGTTTCGACACAATGATTTAACAGTTCTGGCTTCGCTTATTCGAAAGCTTTCCAAGACAGTGATTAATTTAACAGTAATTTAATAGTTTCGACATAGTAATTTAATAATTTCTAGCTTTCTCCTATTTTCACTCCCTTACTTGTCTGGTTAGCTTCCACTTACGATCCCTTACGGTTCCCAACCCTTACACTTACCACCGAATTGTGATGACCATTGATTCTACCTGAACTTACTATCAGTTCAGTAAAAAGAGAAAGACCGATACCTGACTGATTATCCCCTGATGGAATGTCCCTAATCAATGAATCTCGTTGAGTCACATCAGTGGCAATATCCTCAAGGTATTCCCTCGACCCAATGAACCTATCTATCCTGCGAGTGTTCAAGGGAGGGGTGGGAGGATTTGGTTCTACTGAACTAGTTGGCAGCATAACTTTTGCAGAACGGTTTATTCCCATAGTAGTTGCATTCATTTATTTTATGTCATCCAAATCCCTAAATAAAATTCAATTTCTCAACTGGATCACATAG
>CBVK0101079444.1:0-10391 GCA_900067695.1 Picea abies
AGTGTGATGCTGCGTACATTGTATTAAAGGACTGGCCACCGAAACTCTCAGGTGCAGCAACCTGTTTTCACTGAGCTGGCTGGTGATTTGAATTGTGTTGGATTTTAGTTGTAATTTATTTTTTAAATTTTGGTGCATTTATGTATTATATAAATTTTTAAAGTTTATATAATTTGAGTAGATCTAATAATTAAGAATATATGTCTTTTTATAAGAAATTACAAATTCAAATCCAACTACTTTAAAAATAAAAATAAATTATAATTATTATAAAATTTTATAATAAAATAAATTAATGTATATATATTAATTTTTTTAAACTAAATTTTAATAAATTAATGTATAAATATCAATATACTTTACAATATATTATTAAATAAGTAATTTTTACAAGGGAGAAAGATATTAAGTAATTTTTAAAGGGAGAAGGATATTATTGAAATAAGTAATTTTAACAATGCAAAAATTGTCATTCTAAGCCTAGATCCCATCATTAAAATTTATATGTTATTAGAATAATAATCTATTTTCAATATCTTAAATTTGTTATATGGAATCTCTAAATATTATTTTTTAATATGTTTAGTCTCTAAGAATTTTGAAATTGTTTCAAATTTGATAAGTTTATAATTCTTTTCATAATTTAATACTAGGCATTTTGGTTACCCATCTTCACTTTGTATGCACTTTGTATGTTTGGTATTCCTAAGATGCATCTCTAATTGTTTTTGTTCATGGGAATGTTAATTAAAGTTAATTTTATTTTGTTAATTTTTATTTTTTCATTAAATTTTAAATTTTAAGTTGATATTAGGTTTTAAAATTTGATTATGGTTTTAGGTTTGAAATAATGAAATTTTCATAATATTTATTGATCTTGAGTTAATTTATTTTTCACATGGTTTTTTTTCTTTTTTGGACCATTTCAATTATAAAGGTTAAGTAATCCCAAAAGTTTAGAAGCTGCAGTGGACATGGCAACAGAGTTTCTAAGTGTTGGTAAGTGGGCCAAAGATGAGGGTAGCTAAGGCAGAAAGTGCATTTGTGGAATTAGTAGATGCATCAGGTTATGCTATGGCTGTAATGTCGTCTGCTAAGGGACAAGTTCCAGAGACTCATCCTCATTTCATGGGGACTTACTGGGGTGCAATTAGTAGTGCATTCTGTGCTGAAATAATTGAGTCCGCATATGCATATCTATTTGTGGGGCCTATATTCAGTGAGTATACCTCAGTGGGATATTCATTGCTTGTGAAGAAAGAGAAAGCCATACTTGTGCAGCCTAATAGTGTGACTGTGGCAAATAGCCCTACTTTTGAGTGTGTGTTAATGAAAGATTTCTTAGAAGCCCTTGCAAAGAAGGTGAAGCACAACCCAACATCTTTGGAAAATTATCGGCGTATTTTTATCCCCGAAGGTGTTCCTTTGAAAAGTGCACCAAATGAGCCCTTAAGGGTCAATGTGCTATTCAAACACATACAGGCAAGGCCTCAAAGAATCTAAACAAATTCTGAAGTAGAAAAAGTTAGACAATTATCTTTTGGTTGGCTTTGTTATTGTAGGGTACAGTAGGAAAAATATTATTGTTGATATTCATTGGTTGGAATTGGTTGGTTTTAGGGCATGCTATCAAATGAAAACACTGTAATTGCTGAGGTTGGTGACTCTTGGTTCAATTGCCAGAAGCTTAAATTGCCAGAAAAGTGCGGGTAAGTCAAACATATCTCTCTGCAAATGACACTCCTTAGTAATCTAGTTGTCTCCTCATTGCTTCTGAGAGGTTGAACTGGAACCTATTGGTTGTTGAACATTACTTTTGTTGAATAGTTCTTACAATATATTGCACAACATTTCTCAATCTAGTTGTCTCCTCATTGCTTCTGAGAAGTGGAACTGGAACCTATTGGTTGTTGAACATTACTTTTGTTGAATAGTTCTTACAATATATAGCACAACATTTCTCACTGCAAGGTTTTTCCTATGAAGCAAAAGTGCCTTCATCCTTTTTGGAAGAATATGAATCACATAAAGAAATGTTAAGGCCAAGGGTGTGTTTAGTATATCTTGGGTAGGAACCAAGATTTCTATGCTCTTGTCCATTATCTTCTTAACTTGTGCTTAGAAAATTTAGGAAGGACTAAATGCATAAGCATGCCTAATTTTCTAGAAAACTATTTCATGACAATATATGTCACTGCCAATCAATAAAAAAACACATTAAACTCTTAAAAAAGGCTATTCGTTATTTTCTTTCATTACAAGACTTATATTATACCATTCATAAGATTATAACACAAACGAAAACATCCATTAATGTAAATAGGATGAAATAGCAAGGGAGGGATACATTGCAATGAAAAACACATCATTAGAATACACCATCAACATAATAACAAATTTTGAAAAGGGGGTATTATTCCATTCATATTCATCATAGATATAAGCATCATTACATTACTTATCACTGCTCACAAACAACTCAGTACAAAACCCACACTTCTTATGATACCACTAACTCTCTAACTCTTTATAGGACAAAGCCTTTACATATTTATAGTTGTATTCTTGGATATTGAGGTTCATTTAGGAAAATTCCTTACTACTAATGAGGTAAAGGTGATCTATTCGTTGATTGTTTCTTTGTTCTTCAGTACAATTTTGTAATATTATTTCATTCGACCACTCGACACTTGAGATCTCTTGTTGATTTTCTAGCTCCTACCTTCCATGATCTTTATGTTCCTTTACCAATGGAAACTACTTCTAAGTCAAGGTGCTTTTGTGTGGATCTCACTGTATGTAGCATCAATGCCACAACATCTTTATAAAAAAGGGGGGGCAACACTAAAAATCCAATATTAATGATGAAAGATAAATGCTTGTTCTATGATATGAGGGACCTATTGTCATAGTGCTTTATTTGTAGGTATACTTTAATGTATGCTTGCAATCCATTTGTTTCTAATCCATAAATGGTAGGCCTATGGCCCATCCATCTCACCAACACAGAACCTTCTTGCAGAATGAAATTATGTCTTCTGTAATCACTGTTAAATTAAAAAAAAATGCTTCTTTAACTCTATCCCGAACTAGGAACAAATTGATTTGTTTCTAATTTGGAATTCGTGGTTTCCCTCGTTTTTCTTTTAATACCATAAAAAAAAACTAAGTGACATAAATTGAATGCTAATTAATTTAACAAATGGGATTAAGCCAACAATACAAAGATGCAATGAATTGGTTGGGTGTGAGGCTCAACCAATGAATCGAGGAATCAAAGAAATTTTTGAGTGTGTAAGAATTTGACGTTGTGTCAATGGCCTGGAGTGGACGTTGTGTGGGTGTACTTAGCCAACTTCTCAATGATTGAGAAAAATTGTAGGAAGTGCAAGGCTATGTTCCAATCAACAATATTGTGCTATATGCTCAAACCAAGAGAAAGATTTTGAACCCCATCTTGTTGTTTGTTTATTCACAACATAACCACAATTGAAATAGATCGATCTAAATTGTCTTTTATCTCCTAGGAACTTTTTAGTGAAGGAACCTTCTAGTAGACCTTCTTACAATTATTTCACACTATGTAGTCACATATCTATTATTATCCCCCTTGGGTACCTCCCTATGTACCCCATGTTATCCTCTCTAGGTACACTACGGTCTTATTATAGACTGATGATGGTTAGAGAAGTTGTTATGATTTCTAATTTCCAATAAACGATTAACAATAGAGACATGTAGATTGACAGTATATGCTTTCCAATAACACCATAACATATAAAAATGTGATATGCCCATGCTAAGAATTCATCGAAAACCTAAATAGCATAATAAACACACATAAACAAATGAAGCATTATCACACATTCAACCACAATTAATAATATTATTTACCATGGATAAACACAAAGGAAAAAATCTAGCATCAAATGGTTGTGCTTAGTGTCTTATTCTCGACAATTACATAACTATAAACAATGTTTCTAGCTCTTCGACACATTTAACAATTTACATAATAGTAATTTATTCAACATTCCCTTACTACTCAACCCCTTCTAAGTCATTTTGTATGGGTTTATTGGCATCATTGGGATTTACTAGGATAGTTGGAAGAGTAGGCATCCCTATCCCTCTGGTTCCCCTTCTGTAGTGGCCTCTCTCTGATTTTGTCTTTTTGCTAGCAACCTTCCCTTTTAGTTCCCTTATTCTTGTCCCATTTTAACTTTTGGTGCTTATATTGACAATTTGATACCTTGTGGGTGGTGGTGGTTGGTTGCACTAGTTCAACTGCAACCTCATACTTATTCATCATCTTCCCAAATAACCCTAATTCCATAAGCATTGTTCAAACTCTCAATTATCAATTTATTTGTATTTCTTTGACCCATAACCATTCTATGCTTATTTCAAATTCGTTTTGGGTCACATCTCCCCATTGGGAGGATTTTGGTCAAAGATTTCAAAGAAATATGGGGAAAATTGATTTCCACTTAGTTCATCTCATACCATTTTTTATTTTTTGTTGCACCTCTATCACTCCTTCCTTTTGATGTCCATACATAATATCAAAAAGTGAGGGAGGTAAATGGATGAAGAAATTTTTAAAGGGGGGTTTATCAGTAAAATAATGGAGTACATTGTTATAAGAGTGTTGAATGTAAATAAGCTTTTCTTCCTATCTTTAGCATGGGAACAATATGTGAAACAATATGTATAGCCCAAGTTTTCTATTATTAGTATTACTAGTGCTACAAAGAATGCATCCCATAATAACTATCACCACCTACTCTTTCATCCTTGGCTACAAAACACACCTCTCTAAATTTACCACTATCTTTGTCATGCAAAAATGCCTGACTATCCTAGAAGTGTGAGCTTCTATCATGAATTTGATTCTTCTATCCTATAGTGTGTATAACATGTCTAGCTTACACAATATCCTCTTTTGGAGATAATATTCATTCCTTTCCAGATCAACAATTGTTCTTTCTTTTAGCTATTGGTATATGCCTTTGTAATCCCCTTCTCTCTGATATTATTTTCCAAACATATCATGAGTGAAGGGCTCAAGTTAAATTAGCATACTAAGGGATTCGATTTTCTTTAGTGGTGGTTGTGAAAGCATGTCACCAAAGCTTGTTTGTACTCCCTTTTTTTTATTTTATCAATAAATGGAATTGTTGTAGGATTCCCATCCCTTCGTAATACCTCTCTTGTTGCATCTTACTTAGAATTTGTAGTTACTATAAATGTTGATGGTTAGTGTGTATGATGGCCTCTCTCCCTAGGAGATAATGCTTCCAATTCTTCTCTTCTTGCACAATAACGGAGATTTCTTTATTAAATGTGGGGAATCCAAAAAAATTGCATGTAACAATTTGAAATGGTGACATATTGATCTCCCTCCTTGAATAGGCACTAAACATAAAGCATACTTTCTTACATCTATTTATAATTGTAATGGTTGATGAAAATTAGGTATGGATAGAATAGACACATTTTTTATCTTCCTCTTCAATTTTTCGAAGGATCATTGTTGTGACTTCCCCCAATGGAAGCTCTTCCCTTTGGTGGTCATGGAGAGTAATGGTGAAATGGACTCTAAAACATTTACTATAAAATTCCTCAAGTATTGGTCCACCCCCATGAAGCTCCTTACTTATGTCAAGTTGGTAGATATAGACCATTGGCTTATCACTACATTCCTATTAGGATCCACCCTCATCTGTCCTCCACCAATCATGTGTACGAGATAAACTGAGGAATCCATCCCAAATTCACATTTCTTCAATTTTGCAATCAACTAATTTCTTTTTAGAGTCTTTAGCATGCATGTCATATATGAGATGTGCACTTTCCAACTATTACTGAATATTAGTATGTCATCTAGATGTACATCACAAAAAAATCATATAGGGACATAACACATCATTAATCAATCACATGGAAGTTGCAAGTGCATTGCATAAATATAAATGCATAACTAACCATTCATACAAACCTTGTTGTGTCTTGAATTTCATCTTCCACACACTTTTTCTTTGATCCTTACTTGATAGTAACCCAATCTAAGTTCCATATTGGTGAAGAACTTTGTTGTTGCAACTTATTCAACAAGTCATCAATCTGTGGCAACACATATTTGTTCTTGATGGTGGCTTTGTTTAAGGCATGGTAGTTAATGCACATTCTCTAGATTTTGTCTTTCTTGGGCACAATAATGTTTGGCGAACCACAAGGTGATGTGTTAGGTCTAATGACTCCTTACTCCATCAATTGTTGAAATTGTTTCTTCACTCTGTTTACCTCTAAAATGCACTATATATACAACCCAATGTTTGGTAATGGAGACTCTGACAACAACTAAATCTCATGCTCAACCTCTCTTTGAGGTGATATCCCTTAAGGTTCTTGGAACACCTTTTTGTAGGCTTCAATTAATTGTTGGAGTTGTCGACATTACTTTTTATCACACCCTTCCAATGATTCCTTCTTCTCCACTTTACTACCCTCTCCATGCTACTTTTCCTCTATTAAAAACAAGAAGAAAAATTTATTTGTGGTGCCAATTAATCTCTTTGCTTGGTGAACACTAATTAGAGAGAGTCTAGCCTCACTCTTGTGTACATTATAGCGAAGGCCTTACCTTATTTAATTAGTTGGTATTGGTTTTTTATTCTCCTAAATATGACCTCTCTCACATATAGGTAGGGGCTCCCAAATATTACTCCACACACACCTAATGATACTACATAGGTAGGGGCTCCCAAATATTACTCCACACACACCTAATGATACTACATTTTCCTCCACTTCATCTATAAAGTTTGCATTGATGGCAAACTTAAAATTGCATTGTTTAACCACTCTCAACTCCATGCATTGTATCACCGAACCCAACGAATATGGATGGGGATGATATTGAATTTCTAAGACAATATTCTCAACTAATCGTGTAGAAAACAAATTTGACTGTGAACTCAGGTTGAAAAAATAATCAACCTAAGTTTTCCTCATTTAGATCTTGATGTGAAAAACTCAATCATATCCTTCTCTTCCTTGGGACTATAGTTGGCCAATGACACCTCCTTTTGGATGGAAGTGCAACTAATTCTTCCATCAACATCTAAATTTTTTTCCACCCCTTGTTCTACATCCATAACCAATAAAATATTCTTCTTCCCCTTATTTTGGAACTATTTAGGGAATTTCTCATAGTGTAATTTCCAACATTCTTCTTTGGTGCATCCTTCCTTATTTCAAGGATTAAGTTATTCAGTGGGAGGTCTTGATTCTTGAGTGACTATTGTGAGTTTCTTTTCATCCTACTTCTTCTTGTTCATTCCCTCCTTCAATTATTCCCGCTTCCTTATTTTCTTGTGCACTCTAAGTTGTTATTTTGTGTGTCCCCTTCAATGTATTATGCTTGGACACTCTCTTCATCAATGGGTTTGGGATTGAAAAACATCAATTTACTTCGAATCAGATAGTGTAGGGTCCCCAAGTAGTTTTTCGACATCTTAGGTATTTTGAATGAGATCCCCAATTGAATGCCTCTCTACCTAAACTTGGTGGTTAACTCTTGCATGGATTGTCCCGATCTTTTCCTAAAATATTTCCATGTGATTTGTTGAGCCTTCTCATAATTAATTGGGTAAATATGTGCTCTAACCACGTTCTTTAATATTTTATAACCCATTATGTATGATTCGCTCTCAAGAATTATTTCAATAACATTTCTTTCCCACCATGCCAATGCATGGCCCTCAAGCTTCAAGTGGGAAAATGCAATTCTATATTTTCCATTGATCTCATGTACATTGAAGTACTTCTTGATATATTGTAACCGTTGGTTCAATTTAAGGGAATCAACTTCTCCTGCATATTGTTTGATCTCCATGTACACCTATACATGGAATTGTACTTGAGTTATAGTGCATGACTACATTATCCATTCTTAGTTTCAATCTTAGTCTTGAGTTCCTTTATTTTTTCCTTATAATATATATCCTTAACTAATCCTAGACCATAATGTTGAGGTGCTTGTTTCTCTTTCCTTTTCTCATGTGGCTACTTAGTGAAGAAAATTTTCATTTGTGTCATTTGATTTGAAAATTGATGCAACAAAAAAATTGCTTCACCAGTCTTCGAAGGATCATCCATGGTCTGGTTTGCATGTTGTTTTTCTCTTATTTTTGTGCCAATATCGGGGTCCATACCAACCAGTTCATTACATTCTAGCAATTTTACAATTGAGTGAGCATCCACTATGTGCTTCCCTCCAAGGTAGAAAGAGATACGTTTTGATACCATTGTTACCTATAAAATATAGGCCTACAACCCATCCCTCTTACCAACACAAACTTTCTTACAAAATGAAATTACATCTTTTGCAATTGCTATCAACCTGAAAACTTGTTTTTTCTAGCTACGTCCTTAACGAGGAAAGACTTGCTCTATTTCTATTTTGGAATTCATGGTTTCCCTCTTTTTAATTTTAATACTAAGACAATAATTGACTCGATGAAATTTATTTCTAAGTAGTTTTAATGAATGGGATTAATCCAAAAAAATAAAGAGACAATGGATTGTTGGGCATGAGTCTCAATGAGTGAATCAGGGAATTGAAGAAATAACTATGTGTGTAAGGATGTAGATTTGTGCTAGTGGTATGTAAAGGACGTTGTGTGGGTAGAGTTAGATGTCATCTCAATGATGGAGATAAATTTTTGGAAGTGTGAGGCTATTTCCCAATAAAAAATCCTATGTTGTATACTGAAACCAAAAAAAATATTTTAAACCTCATCTTTGTGTTCGTTCATCCACAATAGAACCAAAATTGAAATAGACCAATATGAATTATCTTGTTGCAAATTGATGGTGGTTAGAGTAAGGATTATGAATTCTAATTGTTATTAAACAATTAACAATAGAGATGCAAGAAGATGGGATGTATATTCTTTCCAATAACATATTGAATAGAGAATTGCGATCTTCACTATGCTAAGTATCCATAGGAAACCCAAACAACATAATAAACACATAGAAATATATAAGAATTATAACTCATTCAACCATGATTGAGAACATCATTGAACTAGGGTAATCCAGAGAAAAAACTCAAACATTGAATGACTATGTTCAATCCTTTATTCTTAGAAATTGCAAAATTACAAATAATGTTTTTGGCTCTCTAGGACATTTAGCAATTTACATAACATAAATTTATTTAGAATTCATTTACTACTCTACCAAGGAACCCCTTCTAAGTATATGTGCATGGGTTTATAGGTAGCGTTGAAATTTGTTGGGATAGCTAGAAGGCAATGCATCCCCATCCATTTAGTCACCCACTTGCAACACTTTTTGTCCCATTTCATCTTTTTGCCGGTAGAATTCCCCTCTTGTTCCCTTCTTCTTGTATTTTTTTTTTAACTTTTGGTGCTTATATTGGCAGTGAAACACCATATGTATGAGTCATGGTTGGTTGAGATAACATGGGGCCCTTTACATTATCAAACACACTATTATACATCTTCATCATATTCCATAGCCACACAAATTACTTCGATATTAAATAACCCTATTTCAATTAGCATTGTTTGAACTCTCAATTTGTCGATTGCTTTATCTTGCTTTGAGTTAGAACCATTCAATTTTATTTTAGAACCATTTTGGATCAGTTTCCTATGCTAAATGTGTGTTTGGCAGGTATGAATTCCAATTGCAGTACGGGTCAATTGGTTGGTCTGTAGGAGCAACACTAGGATATGCTCAAGCGATGCCAAACAAACGTGTAATTGCGTGCATTGGTGATGGAAGCTTCCAGGTGCATATGCAAAAAATTTTCTTTCAAATTCTATAATATTTTTTAATTAATAATAATCATTGGGTGTCAATGCCTACAAGACCTTTCAAATATTGAATTCCTTGGAATTATTTGGTGTATCCAAATATTAGTTTGATTTTTTATCCCTTAACATATTGTTCCTTATTTGAATAGGTCACAGCCCAGGATGTGTCTACCATGATTCGATATGGGCATAACACTATTATTTTTCTTATTAACAATGGAGGATACACCATAGAGGCTCAAATTCATGATGGACCATACAATGTCATAAAAAATTGGAACTACACTGGTTTAGTAGATGCCTTTCATAATTCCAAAGGGAAATGTTGGACTGCCAAGGTACTCTTTCTCTATATTGATAACATTTCCAACTCTTTTACAATGGATTTTTGTTTCTTTTGTGATATGGAAGTATTTGTGCATAAGTTATTTTCTGATTTGGATTTATGAGCGGAACAAAAGGAATAACAAATTGAATACAATAACAAAGAGATACAGAGAACAACAACATATATCCAGTGAACAATAACTTCTATTG
>CBVK0101079470.1:0-14154 GCA_900067695.1 Picea abies
GAGAGAGAGAGAGAGAGAGAGAGAGAGAGAGAGAACCTTGTAAGACCCCCCCACTCTTTTCTAGAATATCTAAATTGAGGGAATCTCAACCACCAACCATAATAGAAGTTGGAAACCCAACATGACTCTAAAATTTAAAAAATCTACTTAATCTTAATTTCCACCTCGCATAAATGAGGTCATAAATTTATCACATAGAAATTTGAGCATCAACATTGAACTAAAATATTAATATATACACTTGCAAATATCTCAAATTTGTCCACTACTAGTCTAGGCAAGTTCTAGTAGATAAAAAATACAAAATATGTCAACACTAGATTAATGTAGTATCCCTAAGAACATGATCTAATCAAATATGAAAATCTGACAATTATAATGGTTAACAGAAGAAATGTAATGTTCCCCATCTTAATTGAGGAATATTACTATGAAAAATACACATAAAAATAAAAATAAATTCTACTAACTCATTTCTTATAGCTTACCAGCTACACATTATACACATATTTAAATAGATTCAGATACCCATAATTAAATGCATTTATAACATCCTAAATGAACATGAATATAGTCAATAAATAATCTAAAACAATTCATAAAACCATTCTCATACATAGTGTTAAATATACAACCATGAAACTCATAAGATAACTTAGAAAAATGGATAAACACTTGTCTTTCAAAACATTTCTACAACCAGCTACTTGAGAAGGATGTTTCACCTCACCATAGAATTTTTTTCCAAATATCAACAAGAAGTCACCCCCAAGATGGAGTTAGGAATCCACAAAAGAATGGTGTGTCTCACAGTCCACTCACAACTCAATATCACACAACCCACTGGTATTCTCCTACAACTATCCCAAATTTCCTCCCACTCTCTTCCTCTCGACCTTCCCAACCCAAGGAATGTAGCCCTTCATTTCTCTCATTCCATCGAGAGTCCCATTTATTTATCATGATCTCTCTGGCATAGGTAACTAGGAATATCTCTCCTGGGAACTCAAGAGAACTCACTTCCAAGAAAACTACCAGCAAAGAATAGAAAATATGTATTATTATAGTGCAACTCACATTGGAGTTCATTATTCAGACCTTTCAACCCGACTCTTAAATATCCAGCTCTAGAAAACTCCAAAAATGTTCCATCCTACTCTAGAATTTTTCCAACCTTCTTGGTCTAGATCTAGTGTTATTTTTCCCTACTCTCTACTTGTTGTTCATGCAAAAAATGAATATGAAATTTGTTCTCCCCCATACGAATTTCCTCTATTTTCCCAAGACAATTGACTACTTACTCTACCCAATAATTATTTTATTTCAGCTTCATGCTCCCTAATAACTATCGGATGTGACTCTCACACCCACCCTCTACATGAGTTTAATTATTGGGCTCTCATACACTAAAAAAAAATTAGAATTTATCCCCAATGATAATAGAATTTATGAAAATGGGATAAATTAATACCCATAAATAATTTCCCCCTTGGAACCCTCTTAGACACTTTGTTCTCTTGTGGAAAATGCAGCCCCCATATCTGTCCATATCCTCCAGCAAATGAAACCACATTATCTTTATTAAAATTCAAAACATACATTTCACATATTACATCGCTTGGAAATATCCATATTCATATCTACATTATGCATTAATTAAACTGGGGATTATGGTGGGGATGTTACATTCCCTCTCCCCTACAATTGTGCACCATCCTCGATGCACATCACCATGCCGAAATACATATACAAATTTACATAATAATATTTAGAAATATAAAATTCTAAAATATGTTTACTCTCCAACAATAGTACCAACTAAAATATCTTGTTCTTCTCAACCCGGTGACCAAAGGAACGCTCCCCCTTCACTTCCCACAATCCATTGGGCTACACCATTCTTTTATCAAGGCTATCAACATCAGAGACCAAGAATTATGACATGTGGTTCCAAAACTCTAGTTGCCCAAATCAAAGTCTTTCATTTTTAGATTTTATTTTCTTGAAAATTGAAAAAACTTTGTGGGTATTCCTCCTTCATAATTTCTTTGTGCTCCCATGTTGCATATTCAAGACCATAGTAGGTCCATTGAACCTTTACTATCCCTATGGATTTTTTCCTGAGCACTTTGACCTTTCGGTCCAGGATGCATACTGGTTCCACTAAGAAATCTCCTTCGTTTTCCACCTGGATCACATCCCAATCAATGATGTGGTTAGGGTCAAGTACATATTTCTATGGATGCACGAAATACTCTGGCCCTATATTCTCTAATATTTAAAAAATCCCATAATATATTTTTTCCAACTTTGGACAACAACCCAATCTTAGCAAAGTTCTCTTCTCTTTCATTTTAAAAACAATATGTTCACCAACTTTAAATCTCTAAAAACTTTGTTCTTGTCTGCATAAATTTTCTTCTTATCCTTGGTAGACTTTAAATTTTGCTTGGTCATTGTCATATGCTCTTCCATTTACTTCAACAAATATGACCCAATGATAGCTCTACCTATTGGGTTATCCCAACTCACTAGTGTGTTACACTTTCTTCTATACAATGCTTCAAATGGGCTAATTTTTAATGAGGCTTGACAGACATTATTGTAAGGAAACTCTACTAAGTGGATATAGTCCTCCCACTTTGATGGTTGGTCCATCACATACATTACTAAGTGGATATAGTCCTCCCACTTTGATGGTTGGTCCATCACATACATTCTTAGCATGTCTTCAATTATTCTGTCAGTCCTCTTTGTTTTCACATATGACTATGGTTGATACATTGTACTAAGATTTAAATTTGTTCCAAATCCATTGAATAAGCCTTTCCAAAATTTTGATGTAAATTTTGGATCTCTATCTGAAACAATTTCCTTAGGCACCCTATGTAGCTTGGTAAATTTCTTCATGTAAATCTCTGCAATATTTGTTTCCTTGTGTGTAGTATTCACAAGAATAATTGCGAAACCTTTGTTAATTTATCCACCACCACCATGATGGAATAATGTTGCTTCATTGTTATAGGAAGTTTTATAGTGAAACCAATTGTAACCACTTCCCATTTCCACTCAGGAATGGGCAATGATTGTAACATCCTCGTTGGATGTCTATGCATTGTTTTCACCTTTTGGCATTCTAGACACTTGGATATGTAATTATCCACTTTTTTCTTCATTTCTAGCCAAAGGTATTGGCTTCTTACATTTGTGATTGTCTTCTGATATCTTGGGTGCCTAACATAAGGCACATTTCAGTGGGATGTGTTTTTCAGTTCATTAGAATTTGAAGCATATTTTTCCTCTTTATATGAGGATTCCATCCTCTTTCAGCTCATAATAATTAATTTTGTGTTGTAAATTGCCATGTTGTAATGTTTCTTTTATTTTTAAATATTGTTGATATGAATTTGCATCCTATAAAACTATGTCTTTTAAATCTATGTTGTGCATGCTAATTGTTGCAATATTCTTTTAATGCGCTCTTCTATTGAGTGAATCAACCACCTGATTTCCCTTTTCTTTTATTTGTTTAATTTCAAGGGCATATTCACTCCAAAATTCCAGAAATCTAGTTTGTTTTTCCAAACAAATACTTTAGACCATAGTGGTCTATCCTTATCTAAAATATTCTTCCCATAAGGTAATGTCTCCACATTTTTAACACATACACAATAGTTTCTAATTCCAAGTCATGTGTAGCATAATTCCTCTCATGATCTTTTAATTTTCTAGACTCATAGCATACCACATGCTCTTATGGAGGGAGGGCTCCACCAATCCCTTCCTTGCATGCATCAGTGCACACCAAAAAATATTCATCTGGATCCATAATCTTCAAGACAGACGTACTTGTCAAAATATCATTCAATTGCTAAAAAATTTCTTCACATTTGGGAGTGATCCATTCAAATTTCACTCCCTTATTTTGTAAATAGGTAATGGGGTTTGAAATATTTGAAAATCCTTTTATGAATATTTAGTAATAACCAACAAGACCCAGTAGTAGGGGTGTAGACTAACTAGCAAGCGTTGTGTAAATGGAAGGAAATATGTAAAGGAGGTCCCATGTTCGATTCTCACCCCGATTTACTCGTGCCCCATGCTTGTGGGTTGTGTGGACGCACCTGAAGGTTATATAGGTAGAATACGGGATTTGGGAATCGACCTCACGTCATGAAAGTATGAGAACCTCTCGTTCTCAATTCTTCCAGTACAAAAAGAAACCAGCAAGACCCATAAATGATACCTCTATCACATTCTTTGGCATTGGCCATTCTCTAATGGCCTATCTCCTTGGGATCAATTTTTATCCTATATGATGAAATGATATGCCCCAAGTAGTGAATCTTCTTTTGATAAAAGATGCACTTACTTAGCTTGGCATAAGTCTTATGATGTCTTAAAAATTCTAGCACCATTCTTAAATGTTGGTTATTCTCTTCTTCTGTCTTGGAGTAGTTGAGAATAGTATCTAAGAAAACAATTACAAACTTGTCCAGATATTCCTTGAACACTCCATTCATTAGGTACATGAAAACAATTGGGGCACTTGATAGCCCAAATGCACTATTATGAATTCATAATGCCCATATCAGAAAGATCATGAATCCTTGGCAAAGGATATTTGTTCTTTATTGTGACCTTATTTAGCTGTCTGAAATCAATAAATAGCCTTAAGGTTCCATATTGATTCTTCACAAAAAGAGTTGGGGCTCCCCAAGGTGACACACTTAGGAAATATATACCCTTCTTTAACAACACTTCAATTTACATATGCAACTCTTTCACTCTTGGTGTGCCCATTTTGTAAGGTGTCTTGGACACTAGGGCAACTCTTGGAACCAAATCAATAGAGAAATCAATGTCTCTCTTTGGTAGAAATCCTCAGATTTACCCCCAAAAATATTCAAAATATTTTAATAATGGGTGGTCTTCAATACTTTCCACTTTATCTCCAACTTCCTCTTTCATATGGGATAAAAAAAATTGGATCCCTTCCTGAAACTCTTTTTAAGCTGCATCGATAAAGTTTCTCTAATGACTACAACTCTAAGAATTCCTTAAATATTTCCTTGTTTCTCTCCCTCATCAAGAAAAGTTATCATCTTGTTGTAATAGTCTAGGACTAGACAACATGGTGTTTTTCCAACCAGTCCATACTAATTAGACAATCATATGAACCCAATGATATGATTTTCACATCTACCTTTGTGTTGAGTCCACTCATGTCTATTGGACAATCTTTAACCAACTCAATGATCTTTCTCTTATCCCCCATGGATAATTTAAGTAACCAAGATTTCTTATGCTTACTCCTTTGCAAGTAAAATATTTCAACAATGTTAGAGTTCATGTAAATATGCCTAGCTCCATAATCAATTAAAGCTACTATGGGATGGTTATCAATATTACCATCCACTTCAATCATGGGCGATTGATACTATGCTTGTTTGTTGTCCAAGGTTTCATAGATCCTTGGCATGATTCCTCCCATATATTCAAATGTTTCAACCTCCTGAATGTTGTGGACAATCCTCATTCTTTCACCTTTGTGAGGGTAGTGACTGTTTAAGTGATTTCCTTCACATCCCCAACATTGTACATGATGATACCTTGAACTTTTCCCAAATGAATCTATTTTCTTGTGCTCATTTTGGGTTGGTTTTCCTTGCTAATTTTCTTGGGATTTTTTCTTGAAAAAGGGTGGCTTAAAACCCGTCTTTATTTGATCCTTTTTACCCTTCATGTTCTCATTCCAAGATTCTTGGAAACCTGGTCTTCCTCTGCTTTTCTCACAAAGATTGTCTTTTATCTTTATGGCCACTTCCAAAGTCCTAGGGTTATAATATTATGTATTATCACTATATAAATAGGGTAACCCACTCATAAACCTATGGATTTTGATCTTCTCATCCTTTATGAAGTCCACATACTTCAACAACTCAAAGAACCTCTTCTCATATTAATCCATTGTCATGCTTCCCAGCTTGAGTTCAAAGAAATATTTCATCTTCCTCTCATAGTAATTCTCAAACAAATATTTCTCTTGGAAATATCCTTTGAATTTCCTCCATGATACCTTCTTTTCATCAAGGTGTTTGGCTTGCTTAAGTTGATCCTACCACATGGATGTTTTTCCTTACAAGTGGTAGGTTGCAATTCTTGTTTCTCCCCTGGATAGATAATCATGCAACTGGAAATATTTCTTCATTTCCAATAGTCAATCTTGGACCTCTTCTCCCTTCCTATGCTCACCATTGAAATTTGGTGGCCTGATTTTTCTGAGTTTACCATGCAATATGTCTACCTCAAACCTTCTCCTATGTCTCATGATAGGAGACACACCGGAGCTATTCCTTGGCCCTGAAATTGCATGAGCTCTCCTAGTGGATTTCTCTTGGTATTAATGGAACATACTCATGCTCCTTTTCTTCCTGTGATTCCCATGATCATTCCTTCTGCTATGGGATTTGGATGTTGTCACTTGTATAGCACTAGTTAATTTCTTTCTGCCAGAGTCTTTATTAGCCTACCTATGCATCATGTTCAAACTATGTAGTCTCTTCCTAGGATTTCATAATCTTATCATTATCATAACTATAGTTTTTCACTTCTCTCTACAGGCTTCTCATAGTTACATGCTCCTTCATGTCTCTTCCCCCATTAGACTTTGTCTCAACATTTCCCATGTTGAAATGTATACCTTTGAATTCCTCTTCATGAATGTAGCACCCCCTAGAATCTTCCATTATTTTGGTTCTCATACATGAAGCAAATTTCCTTCCTATACCTTTGAATTTTGCAAGAAAATGTGCATGCAAATAAATTTTTGTTAGAAAAAAATATATACATACAAAATTCTAGAAAAGAATGCATCATGTTTTTTGTTGTTTAATGCCACCAATCATCTTCTTTTGTGGTGAATGTAACTTATACTACTTAGATCAATTTTTTGGTTGGATATATGGATTCTCCTCCTCAAGACCTTTCCAACAACCATTTTTCTGCTCAAATCTAAGCTCGAAGCTAAAAGTTATGGTATGTGGAAGTTTTTAATATTTTCCCATTTTTAACCCTATATGATACATGTGTCTTCTTTATCTTCCTGCACATTTTTAGGTACCTATATTCCAAATCTAGCTCCACAATTGTATTTTATGATTCATGGGTTTTCCATAGACTGCTCATGTGCCTCGAACTAACTTCTTGGCAAGGAGTTATGCCCTCTAGAAGTAATCTAGTACCTAAAATATACCTTGTATTGTTTAGGATACAACTTCGGCATATGATATTTGTTTTGCACTTAGAATAGCTCATTGGAAAACTTTCCTCAATATCTTTTAATTTAAAAGAAAAAACTATATTCGGTACCTTTGACACTTCTAGTTTCAAAAATTTGAACTCTTAAAATCATTGTTTAGGAATTAAAAAATTCCTTGCAAGTTTATGACCTACAAAAACACTCTAGTTTATGATAATTTGACTAATTAATGATGAAAAAAATGTTTATTGGGCATTTTAGGTCCACAAGACACCCTGGGGTGATGTGAAGTCAACTCTTTAGCCACCTTGGCCCTACCCCATCAACCTTAATCATATTCCTCCTCTCTCATCCATCTTCTTTCCCTTCTCTTTACCCTTAGGCTGACCTTAAAAAAACATTATTTACGGGTCCCACCCATAGTGGATACCCAACTAGCACACCTCTGACCTTGGATGGGACAACGGTCCCACCTCATTTTTCATACCTCCACCCGACACCCCCTCATTTCTTGCGGGGATGGGCGAGTCCCATCCTACACCTTTACCTTAACACGTGAAATTTCCTCCTCCTCCAAATCCAATGGTGGAGATGATCAAGAGATCAATGTCCCACATCAATTTCACATTTCTAACATGCATCAGGGTTAATGCTCCCTACATGATGCAACATGAAAACTTGCATGCCCCCCAGATCTAATGGTGGATATCAAGGGAGATAAAAAGTGAGGATGCCATCTCACATAGCCAACATGCAAGAGGTTTAACACCCCCTCCGTGACACAAAACTATAAAACAACCCTGATACATGACATTTGTTTACTAGTGTCACATCCCCAATGATCACTCCCAAAACCACTTCGCTACCTCAGTGACACCACTTATGGTATCAATCGATACTGCCTTGATAGTCACCCCACCACCATGTCCTATCATCATCCTACCACCATGGAAATAAGAATCACCACTACCATTTAACCCACCACATGGCCTCCACATCGTGTTGGCGTCATTGTATGAAAATTACCCAAATTTTTTCGAATTTCATAATTTTTCCAAATTTTCAAAATCGCATAATTTTAAAATTTTCCGCCATGGTCACCATGAAACTCCAAAATTAAGCATAATAATGGAAAATTTAGGACCTATGTGTGTCAAATCAACCTATGCACCCAAACTTTGACACTCCTGTGTCAAATTCTCAACGAATTTCACTTCAAAAATTCGGGCTTTTACCCAATTTCTCCTGGTTGTGCTACAATTTCTAGAATTTGACCAATTACAGGCCCAAACATGCACATTTATAGATTAAAATCGGGGAATTTAACCCCTGAACTCAAATTTTACCAAAATTACAGGTAATTTCCTCAAACGTTTTCCTGGAAAAATTGGACAACTACCTTGCATACATCCTCTACACTTTTAACTTTCCAATTTCATCTTCTGTGTGTTGAGTCTGACCCATGTAGTCTCATTGATGAACTTGTGGCTCTGATACCAATCTATAATGTGTGTAAGATTAACTAAGGAAAATTACTACGTGGAATACACAAAAATAAAAAATAAATTATTTTAACTCATTTCTTGTAGCTTACCAACTACAAATTATACATAGATTTAACTAGATTTTGATACCCATAATTAAATACATATACAAAATCTTAAATTGAAATGAATGTATTTAATAAATAATCTAAAAAAACACATAAAATCATTCTCATACACAAGCTAAAATGCACAGCCATGAAACTCATAAGATAACTCAGAAAAATAGATAAACACTTATCTTTCAAAATGTTTATGAAACCAGTTTCTTGGGAAGGACATTCCACCCAACCATAGACTTGTTGTTCCAAATCTCAATAGTAATTTACCCCCAATATGGGTTCAGAAATCCATAAAAGAAGAGTGTCTCTCACAGTCCACTCACGACTCAATATCACACAACCCAGTGGTATTCTCCTACAACTATCACAAATTTCCTCCAGCTCTCTTCCTCTTGATCTGCCCAACCCAAGGAATGTACACCTTCATTTCTCTCATTCCATTGGGTGTCTCATTCAATTCTAGGGTCTCTCTTGCATAGGTAACCAAGAATATCTTTGTTTTCAACTCAACAGAACTCACTGCCAAGAAAACTACAAGAAAACAATAGTAAACACTTGTTGTTATAGTGCAACTCACACATGAGTTTACTCTTTTGGCATAAAAACCCAGATCTTCCATATTTAGCTACAAAACGCTCTAGGTTGATCCATAATTCACTCAAACTTCTTGGTATAGCACCAATGCTCTTTTTGCATATTCTCTGCTTATTTTTCATGGAAAAATAAAATGTGAAAACTTCATGTTCTCCCCCATACAAATTTCCTCTATTTTTCCAAGACAATTGATTGCTCACTTTGCCCAATGTTGATTGTACTTCATCCCCATGCTCCCTAATAAATATTGGATGTGACTCTCACACCCACCCTCTTACATGATTTTATTGATTGGGCTCTCATACACTCAAATAGAAAATATAATTTTTCCCCAATGATAATAGAATTTAGGAAAATGGGTTGAATTAATACCCATAATTAATTTCCCCCTTGGACCCCTCTTAGACACTCTCTTCTCTTGTGGAAAACTCAACACCCATATTTGTCCATATCCTCCACCCACTGACATCACATTATATTTATTAAAATTCAAAAAATATATTCTTCATATTACAATGCTTGGGCATAGCCAAATTCACATCTACATTATGCATTAATTAATTTGAGGATTATAGTGGTGATTTTACAAGAAATATAATATCACATTTCATATTTGAAATTTCATATAAGGCATGACAAATAATTCAACATTTAAACCTTGTTGCACCAATAAATTGGCATATTGAAACAACCATGAAACTTGCTCAAAACACATGAAATTATCTTTGAAACTAATATATGCAACAAGAAAATTTAAGGACAATAACAATACAACTCCTTATTATCACAAGATGAAGATAAAGTATATTACCTCAAATTTGTCAAAATTAGTACATCAATTCCTTCCACTATATCCCAAGCAAGGAATTATCCAAAGATGTTAGTATGTGAGGCTCACTTGATGTCATAAAGTTGTGTTCCTATAAGTTACTAGTAAAATGGTATTTAGATAATATTTAAATAAAGTAGCTATGATGTAACGATATCACAACTTCTTCATTAATGATATGAAAGGAGATCAACCCCATTGTATCAATGGACTTCATTTTAATAAAAGCATATCTTTTACATGATTCTTTTCTGTCTTTTTCTAAACATGCTTATAATGTTTATTGTTTATTTAGAAAAATAGCATGTTATAAGAGTTAGAAAGATTCCAACATGATTATTGAAGTAGATAATCATATAAAAACATGAATTGGAGGAAAGATATATAAAATCTTGTGTGATTCTCTAAACAAACTCATTATATGCATTGAACATGTGAGAGATGAAGTGAGCTAATTTTATTTATCGAAACCCTTATTCAACAAAAGGAAAGAGTTGTCACATACACAATTATAACAACACCAAACCTTCAATGTTCCATTTTATCTAGATGAAACCTATTTCAATAGCTAGAGAGTAGCCGCTAGAGAAGAAATGCATCATACTTAGTCAGCAGATTTTGTTCAACCCATCCCATATCACAAATAATGAATCAAAGTAGTCACTTATAGAGACAAAATCCACCATTGAAATAGTGAATCAAAGTCACTATTTACAAAGAAAGAATCCACATAGGAATAAATTCCATCAATATGAGGTGAATTGTTATTATATGATGATGTTGATTATTCTAATTTTTGGGTAATAAGAAAGACCAAACAATTTTTGTTTTCAAAGAAATAGAATGTGAAGATATACACACCATTTTAGTCAAAGTATATATATATATAATCACACACACTTTATTATTATTTCAAGAAGAGGGGGTGGGAACTTAAAATATTTTATGTATTTTTCTAGAACAACGAAATTTCTCAATTCCATAAATAGAAAATCTATTCTTTGAAGATGCAAGAAGAAAGGTATTTTCATTGTGATTTCTACGAGATTTTATGAGAATAGAATAAGTTTTCAAAGACATAAAATTTGCACACAGGAATATAGACACAAAGTTAGTTGAATCAAAGAACACACACACACACACACACACACACACACACACACACACACACACACACACACACACACACACACACACACACACACACACACACACAAGAAATCACCTTGGCTAGGTACTTCAGTGACTTGAAAGATGGAGATATTTTCATAGGGACATTTGATGTTCAACCGTGTATCAATCCTTGTGATGTGGCAGAGAAACCTTTACCCTTGTACCTAATGATAATATAGGACAATAAAAATATATTACACTTTCATTATTTAAGAGGCTTGCACTTAGAGAAAAAGTAAGGGATGAAATGTAGGTGATGCTCAACATGGATTATTTCCCAGAAAGTTCAGGAGATTCATAATTATAAATTTCAAGGAGGTGGAATCCAACAAATATATAATTCAACTTGGGAGCTACACCTTTATGAGGGTTACAAGGTATCTTAATCAATCCTACTTGATTCAAGCATTGTTTGTCAAAGAGAAGTATTTGAATGATGATTTAGTTGATGTTTTTAATTGTATTGTAATCCTTAAGAGAGTGTGTTAATATATAAGGATTAATGATTTAATAAATTCGCATTCATATAAGTTACTAATAAAATGGTAGTTAGATAATATTTAAATAAAGTGGATACATTATAATGGTAGCATAACTACCTCACCATTGATATAAAAGGAGATCAACCCCATTGTATCAATTAACTTCATTGTAATAAAATCATATCTTTAACATGAGTCCATTGAGTCATTTTATAATCATGTTTGCAATATTTCTTGTTTATTTATAAAAATAACAAAAGATTCACAAACCCTAGATAGGGAATCCAAAATTACTACAAACCATAACTAGTAACAAAAAGGCATAAAAAGGTATGTCACAAAGCTATACTAGTCTCTCCAAGAGATCAATAGCAAGATAGAATCACCATTATCCAACCCTCCAAGATATAATCACCACTATCCAACCCTCAGATCCACACTTGCATGGAAATCACCATCCTTACTCTTCACTTACATCACACAAACCTAAAAACCTTATAACATGTGTCTCACAAGAATTATCATTGTTACAAGAGTAAATAATTGTTCTTTCAAGGCCTCCAATAGCTAACACCAAAACAACTATCACATATCTAATACATGATGCAACTATTTATTCTCTACAAGTGATTTTTTACTATTGCACTCTTATATCTTTATATATAATAGGTGAGGAATAATAGTAATCAAACATGGACTAATTCCACACATAAACCATAGGATAAGTAAACATTAAATCCCAAAGTGAAGTGCTACACTGAGAATTAATATCACATGGAACAATAGGGTTTATACAACACCAAAGGTGGTGTGAGAAACAAGTCTAAGTGTCCACGTGTTTAGAAATACTTTAAGAAAGGTGGTGTGGTCCTTCAACAATATATCATCAACCCAAACATTCCTCCTCAACATGTCTACAAGGTGGCTCCATTGCTCCTAGGGACTCACTCCCAACCTTTAAGTGCATAACTTCCTTCCCTAAGGTGCTCACTCTACATGTCCTAAGGACCCATTTTTTGTAATACCCATGTTTCCCTCAATATGTAATTAATCATGTTTAATGACTTCCATGCCACCACATATGAACATTATAATTTCATTATTGTTTAACTAAAAATCCCAATAGTTGATTGTGGGGTGAAGCCTTGAAAGTAGTATCCATCATACCACGAGAGGGATTAGTAAGGAGAAAAGAATGGGGATTCATGTGTAAAATACCTCAATCCACCTCTAGGAATAATGTGAAGGAAATAATGATATTTCTCTAACTTTCAGTTGAATCCAAACAATTAATAAGAAGGGGTTGGTAGTTGAACAACCAACCACCCCAATGAANNNAATAAGAAGGGGTTGGTAGTTGAACAACCAACCACCCCAATGAATACATGCATGGGAAATATGGCTAGGAAAACAAAATATGCTAGTCAAAGGTACCATAGAGTACCATTTCACAATCAACCATATTTAGCACACAAGTTCCTTCCAACAAAAGAAAATGGAGGGATGGGTTGAGAACCTTCTGAAGTGGTTACATGCACAGAACGTATGAATGGGGGGTTTTATAGAGAGATAAGATATGAAGAAGAGAAGGGAGGAATGCATGTAGGAAAATATGTATAACAAAAAGTTAAGTTTTTGTCGAAAAAGAAGGAAGAGAGATCGTGAAATCCTTGACTAGAAGAAGAGAATCCCAGAGGAAGAAGAGAGAGAACAAGGGGAGAGTCTAAACTTGGAGGTCTGTATAAGACCTGAAAGATAGAGTGCACGATAGATATGTAGCACACAGAGAGAAAGGAAACACATCATGTGTGAACACTAAAACTAGACAATGCATTGATGCATGCAAAATAAGGATCAGAGAACTCGAGTGAGAGTTGTAAACTGGAGCAAAGAAAACCCGAAGTCCTGATTAGAGAAAAAGAGGGTCATGGGCTTCATGCTTGCTGGAAAGGAGCCAACACTTGAAGGAGAGGGTTATGAGGGAGAGTGTAGTTGTGAAGTGACTCTCCTGTGCAAAGGAAATATAGCAGGGAAGGCATTTGAAAAAGCTCATGGAGGTCCTGAGATTAATGGGAAAGTAGGGGGAATTATGTTGTTTCCATTGAAGTGGAGGAGAGTAGCCTCCCTGATCCATTCCTTGACTTGATGAGTCACTAGTGAGAAATGTTGGAGTTACTTCACACACACCTAGGATTTATTTTTCCTAAGG
>CBVK0101079521.1:0-28314 GCA_900067695.1 Picea abies
AAAAAGTAATATCTACTTACTTGTGGAAGAGGCCAGCATAGTTTGTGGGAAGCAATTTTGTCTCTTCAATTCACTCTTTCACAAACCTACCCCATCCCATCTTCCCTTTCTAATTTGTAAAGTGCTCACATGAGATTTCGAATCACATATTATATATATTAAATTTAACATAGAATGAAAACTCATAATGTTGGTGTTGTTGTCTTTTGTAAATTTATGAATTTCTCTAGTGAATATCAAAGGCGATGGGTTTAAATTTGTGCCACCAAACAAATGTTTGGCTTCCTTCTTTTACAGATTAAAATTCATTCAATGTTCCTACATATCATTGCAAGTGATCTCCTTATGTAATCTAATTTATAAGATCTCAAAAATTCTTGTAAATCGGATAAAGTTGATATTGTCAAAGTGCCTATCTTTAGAACAGTTGGGGTTCCTGAAGGGTAGAAGGATTCAGGACACAATTGGTACAGCACACGAAAGCCTCCACAACATTAAAAAAAAAACAATATTAAATCTCTGGTATTGAAGCTGGATCTTAAAAAAGCCTATGACAGCATAGACTAGGAGTACTTAAGGCTGGTTTTACTCACAGTGGGCTTCGGCGTTAAGCTAACTGATTGGATAATGTGTTGCGTAACTAGTGCCAGCTTTGTAGTTTTGATTAATGGCGAGGTGGCAGATTACTTCAAGGTTTGGAGGGGGCTTCGTCAGGGATTCCCTTTATCCCCGTATTTTTTCATCGTGATAATGGAAAGGCTAAGCCTAATGTTATCCAGAAGCAGCGATGATCACAGTATTTCAGGTATAAAGGTAACAAAGCTATTAAAAATTATCCATTTAATGTTTGTTGACGATGTTCTTGTAATGTCAAAGGCAGATCCATTGGAGTGGAGAGTGATCTTAGACATTCTTCAGGCTTATTGTCATGTTTCTGGTATATGCATAAACTCTTCAAAAACTACAGTCCACTACTGGGGGCTTAAGGAAGCGGAGCTAAGTCCTTTAAAAGACATCTTACCGTTTACCTTTGTTGAATTGACTTCTGGTTTCAAGTACCTAGGTTACTACCTAAAGTCGAGTATTTCAAAATTCAATGATTGGAGCTGGCTAGTGGAAAAAATTGAAAAGAAAATTGGGCTTTGGTGTAATAAATGGCTATCACTCGAAGGTAGGTTTATCCTGGTAAAAGCAGTGCTGGACATTCTATCGGTGTTCTGGATGTCCATGGAGGTGATTCCAAGAACTATTTTAAATAAAATATGTAAGTTAATGTTTGCATTCCTGTGGAGCAGACATAGGGAAAAGTATTAATTCTGTCTTTAGATGGGACATCCTATCAAGACCAAAAAATTGTGGGGATGGTGGCTCAGAAATCTCGCAGCTTTCAACTCGACTTTACTAGCAAACACATTTTTTAGGGCACTGACTTATGACAGTATTTGGCACAGAGTTCTATTGGATAAATATCTGGGTGATACTTTGGTTTTTGTTTGGCTCTTAAATTCATCCCACCAGCAGCAGAGGGCGTCCAGCTTTTGGAATGGCATGAACAGGGACTTATTTGTGATTCTGCACTAGCTGTGTTGGAGTCCCGGATCGAAAAATTGAATTTCTATAGGCAAGTACATGATCATCAGTCTAGAGGACCGATCGCTTCTCTCAGATTCTCTACATTTGCACCTACTCAACAATCAAATAACCATTCTTGCCCAAGCGAGAGACACCGACAGCGTATCATCCTTTACAGGTCGGTGGTGTAGCAGCAAAACTTTGGGTCTCAGCAGTTAGGACGCTATTGAATTGAAACTTTTCATAAATTCTTTAAGGAGCGCAGGCATAGTTCTTAGAAATTTGGCGAGTACCCTGGTGTGGGCCGGTGGGGATGCGTTGGGTGTTATTACCGCTAAAAGTATTTACTAAGCTCTCATAAACTCTTACGATTACCAGTGTGACAGTGCTTGGATTCATAAACTGTGGAAGTGGTTGATTCAACTCAAAATCAAATTGTCCATGTGGTTGGCAGCGAAAGATAAAGTCCTTGCCTGGGAATCGCTTCAGAGGAAGGGTTGGGAAGGTCTGGGGGTATGCAATCTATGTAATTGCAATTCCGGAAACATCAACCATATATTAGTCTACTGTTCATTCACAAAGGCAATGTGGCTCTGATTATCTGACATCTACCATTTAAAAACCCAGTGGGTTGGAACCACGGTCTCTGACTATTTTATTGGGTGGACAAAAGAAAAATCTGCTCCACCAAGCTTGGCAGCTATTGCATGCTAGCACATTTGGATTGAGAGAAATAAGGCTTTATTTGAAGAACGTTCACCCTGTTACCTCTCAGTGGTGCACAGGATATCGGTGACCTTCTCATGGTAGCCAGCTATCCCAAAATCCATCCCAAATAGAGTTTGTGATATTACTCAGACCGAGGGCTTCACTTTGGCTTGTTTCAATGGAGTTGCCCTTTCAACTGGGGAGTGTCGTGCAACAGGTGGTTTTTTTAAGACTCGTGCTTCGAGGGTTACCAAATGGTACATAAATTCCAGAGCAAGTACCAATACTAAGGCGGAGCTCATGGGATTGTGGGTGGCTCTCACTTTGGCTACGCTTTGGGGGATTGAAAAAATCCAAATCCTGGGGGATTCGAAAGTTATTATAGATTGGATAAATTGAAAGGGACAACTCCATGCGGTGAATATCGAAGGCTGGAAAATAAAAACAAAGGAACTGGCAAGAAATTTTAAAGATATAAGTTTCCAACACATTTACAGGGAGCACAATAAAGAGGTCAACATATTGTCAAAGAGGGCGCTAAAAGAACCTAAAGGTAGACTGCCAGTTTATCATTGGGACAATGGGGAAGAAAGCCCTCTTACTCACCTTAACATCTTCGAAGCATGAGCTGATCGAGAAGCTTATGGAGTAAATTGGTTGTATTGAGGAGAGCACAGTTTCCTTTCTACTGATTTTATGCCCTTATTACAGTTTATAGTTGTGGTTTTTTTGTGTGAGCAACTTTGTAGTCTCATTTGTATCCAGCGCAGTCCAAACTGTTCATTTGGCTGATCCTTATTAGTATCATCCAGAATTGATAACGCATTGTAAAAAAAATTGTACTATAATTTTGAGACATTTTTCTATTGGAAAAAGTTTCTCCTATTACATGAGGGTGGGGTGGCAGAAATATTAGAGAAAATGTATTATTGTTATACATGGGTGGGGAAATATTAGAGAAAATGTATAATACACTCCCACCCTCACCCTCATGTACATTTTCTCTAATATTTCCACCACCCGCACCCCCACCCTCATGCATGAGAGTTTCTACATCTTATTAGCAACTAGTAAAATACGTAAAATAGAAAAATTAAAATAGTGCTTAATAACATACCCAAAGATAAGATAATACAAGACAAGCCTAGCCTCACATCAATGTAAATGTGTGCCACCATCCAACCCAACTATTAGCTTGAATGATCCTCTTGTCACTATTGCCATGTTATATCACATTTAAGACCTCCTCATTCTGTACTACCTATTATTTATTATTGTTGTAGCCTAAACATTCTACGAAATGATGTTTTTTTTTTTTTTTTCATTTTTTTTTTCAGAGATATTTGTGTGAAATCCGGTGAGAAATTAATGGATTCGTAGATTTAGAGATTATTTTTATATAATCCAAGTGCCCCAACGGTTTTTCAGCATACTGAATCCATTTTTGAATACAAAAATAGATTTTGAACAACAAAAAATAGTGATTTGTGTAAATTTATATTGTCAAATTCCCACAATAAAAGTCATTTCATAAAATAACTAAAAACCCACCCATTAAGTGGAATCAAGATATCAATCGAATGTAATCTTGATCGATATTCACTATAATTTTGAAAACGGCGTTAATGATAATATGGATTAGTGATTTTATCTCCATCAATACCATTGCACAACTCACCATGGCAATCTCGTATTTTCTCATGAGAAAGTGTTAAAATTACGTTTTTAATATTATAAGTTGATATTATGATATGTCATGTTATATTACTATTATGGTTATGTTGTTAGATATATGTTTTATTTCTTGCACATACATGATGCATCTTTTTATGATATTTAATTTTGGTTCACGTTTAGTCTAGTTAACTGTTTTTTTCTCAATTTTTTGAGTTCATTATAATTTGATTTTTGTTAAAAGTTTAGTAGTGTAATTTAATTTTTGTTAAAAAATTAGTATTATAATTTAAAATTATTTGGTGGATTAGATTTTAATGATGATGTTAAATATTTTAAACTTATAAATTCTTTTGTTAATGTAATGATAGAGATATGTAATTTTGAGTTTGTTAGTTTTCTTAGTTACAAGTTTTCAAGGAAAATCTCATTAATTGTGTGTATGTTATTGTTTTCACCTATTTTAAGGTTATGCTAGCATATCTTTTTTTGTATAGGTTTATCAAACTCTTTATTTTGGTATCAAAGAGAGGTTATTGGTTCTAGGGGGATGCTTTTGTTGTTAGGATTTAGCTCATTCTTTTAAAACCAAAGTTATCTTAGGTATGTGATAAACATAGGACTATGTGGGAGCTTTGCATAGATGAATTTGTGTGAAAGAAAATGGGGAGCACTCAAGGATAGAGATAGAAAATTTTATTGGCTAGAGCCTAGAGGTATGGAAGATGAAGGTGGAAAATCTTCTTGTGGACAAATATTATCGGGTTGTTGTGTTAGGGAAACAACCCATGGGACCATATGATCATTCAACACTAAGAAAAGTTGGATAGGAAGTTGAAGAGTACTATTCTGCTAAGTCTTTTGGATTCAATGTTGTTGAATGTCTCGGGAGAATCAAGTGCTAAGGATCTATGGGAGAAGTTAGGGGCTTTGTATTAGTCAAAGTCCCTAGTAACCAAATTGTTTCCTCAAAAGACATTGTACTTCCTTAGGATGAATGATGACACCTTCATGACAGAGCCTCTAAATGCTTTTAACATCATGGTAAGTCAATTAGTCTATGTTCATATTGTGATGGATGAAGATAAGAAGTGTATTACTTTGTTATATTCTTTCCCAAATTCATGGGATAATATGGTTGTAGTGATTGAAATTACTACTAAATCTACATTAAAGTTTGAGGATGTAGTTGCATCCTTGTTATTAGAGGAAGTGAGGTGAAAACCCATGGATGGTTTCTAGGTATCCCTTGTTTCTAAGAGGTCACTTGAAGATAGAAATAAAAGTAAGTATGGGGAGAGATCAAAGTCCACAAATTTATAAGGGAATGTTGGAAATGCAATAGTGTGGGGCATTTGAAGGATTCCATATCTAAAAATATTGGTAAAATTAAGGTCTCTAATGATACCCCTCCCACATAAGAGAAACCCTTGTAGAAGGAGGGGATGTGTACTTGGCATCTTCAAGTACACACTCAGATCATGATGCATGACAAATCAAATTGGGTGTTTCCTTTCATATGGCTTCTTATAAGAAGTTGTTTTGTGAATATGAAAAGTATAATGGAGGTGATGTCATCTTAGTAGATCACTCAACAATAAAAATCATTAGATGTGGAAAGGTTATGTCATTGTTCAAAGATGGAAGGGTTAAAACCTCCCTAGAATTATACATATTCCAAGGTTGGCCAAAAACCTTATATTTGTAAGTACGATGAACAATGTAGGGGCACAGACAATATTTGAAAAGGATAGCTAGAGGATGCTTTAAGGAGAAATGGCATTGGGAAGATTAGTTCATATTGGAGTACTATACAAGATTGAGGCAACCATTATGAATGAGTACATAAAAATGATGTTGTTCCTAAAGTTAGAAAAGAAGTAGACAAGACCACTAATGTGCCTAAAGACAGATAATGGCATGAAATATTGAGGTATATTTAAGAGAAGAGCCTTCGAGTTTTGCACATTAAAGGTATGGTTGAAGGAATTTTTGTCTAGTTTAAATATTGATTTTTGTGAGCATTGTGTTTACAATAAATAGAGTCAGGTTAGGTTTCCATCTAGTGCTACAAGAGAAAAAGTGATCTTGAAGCTAATACATCGTGATGTGTTTGGGCTAGTACTTGGTCCATCATTGGGTGAGTCTCTATATTGTGTTTCATTTATAGATGATTTATTGAGGAATGTGTGGATATATTTCCTCCCATAGAAATATGAGAATAAAATAAAGATGTTGTGGGATAGATAATGGTGGAGAGTTATGTGTAAGTAAACTTGAGTAGTTTTATAAGCAATGTAGTATAACAAGGAACATATCACTCCATGCACAACTCAATAGAATGGAGTCACAAAAAGAATGAACATCACGTCAATAAAAAATGCAAGAAGTATGCTCAGTAGTGTAGGGTTACCATAGGGATTTTGAGCAGATGAAGTAGGTACTACATGTTATCTTACAAATAGATCACATTCATCAAGACTCGTTGATAAAAATTTGCATGAGTGATGCATTAGCAAGAAACCCTCTCTTGCACATCTTAGAGTTTTTGGTTGTGATGTTTATGTTATTTTCCAAAGGTGAAAATAAGTAGGTTGAAAAATAATGAAAAAAAAACATATCTTTATTGGTTATAAATATAGTGTAAAACATATATTTTTGGGATGGGAGGGGAGCGATGTCGAGCACTACTTGAAGGTGCCCCAATGGCTCTAGATAAGGCCCTCACGGGAATTGAACCTTGCCCAACTGTGAAAAACTCCTCGTTGTCCACCATTGGATCCATGCCCTTTAGGCCTTTTTTGTTTTAATTTCAATTTTAGATTGTTTTTTAATTTTTTTATAAAGTTTTTTGTGTTTTCACTTTTTTTAAAATATAGTAATAATTTTTTTAAGTAAATCAATTAATCTCTGGCACTATCAATAGGTCAAATTTGATCTTATAGATAATAATTATAATTATAATTATCATTGAAAGTTGATCTTGTAGATAGTAATTATCATTGAAAGTTGCCAATCCTACTACTTTTGTTGATTATAGGCCTATTGCACTCTGCAATCTCTGCTATAAACTCATCTCAAAAATCATTGCGACCAGGATAAAACCCATCCTCTCACGGACCCTATCAAAAGAACAAATGGGGTTTTTAAAAGGACACCAGATCCTAGATGCTATTGGCACTGCCTAGGAGTGCTTACATAGTACTAAATCTAAAAATTCCAAGGCGCTTATCCTCAAACTGGACCTCAAGAAGGAATTTGATTGCATTGACTTGGACTTCCTTAGATTGATTCTGACTCAGACAGGTTTTAGCCATTCTATGATCAAGTGGATCATGAGTTGTGTGGTTAGGGAAAATCTTGCCATATTGATTAATGGTGAATCCTCCTCTTTCTTTCGCAGTGGCAGAGGAGTGCGGCAGGGATGCCCTCTCTCACTTCTACTCTTCATTCTGGCCATGGAAGCCTTGAGTCTACTTCTCAAACTTGGACAAGCGAATGGCAAGATCTCTGGAATTAAGGTGTCTAGGGCTGTCAAGATTCTTCATCTCCTCTTCATCGATGATGTTCTCATCATGACAAATGACTCTTTACAGGAATGGAAAGAGATAAAAGAGATCTTAAAAACCTTTTGCTACGCCATGGGCTTGTCGATCAACTAGGAAAAATTGACCTTCCACTTCGCAAATCTGCAACAACAAATTTTGGATCAGCTTAAAGGTATCTTTCCTTACACGTTTACTCATCTTTCTACTGGTCTCGAGTACCTGGGTTATTATTTAAAAGCAAATTCCTATAAGCTAGCGGACTGGAACTGGCTCATTGCTAAATTTGAAGAAAAGATTGGACATTGGTGTACGAGGTGGCTCTCCCTTAGAGGTCGGTTCACACTCATCAAAGTTGTCCTAGAAGGACATCCAGTGTATTGGATGGCTCTTGCAGCCATTCCTGCTACGATAATCACAAAACTCTGTCCTTTGACTTATAATTTTCTCTGGTCGGGCTGCTCTCTCGACAACACCTTTGCAATTGGGAATCCTCGGCTAAACCCAAACAAAAGGGCGGATGGCAGATCCGGAATTTATATCATCTCAGCCAAACACTTGCGACCAACTCCCTCTAGCGCGTGATGACTACATTTGGCATTTGACATTCCATTACCAAGGACAAGGATATCTCACATTACACAGTCTCCAGCTGGCTCCTAACTGACATGGTTACCACTAGGGTGACTTCACTATTCTGGAAAAACTTAACTAAAACCAAACATTGGTTAACCCATTGGCTTTGTTGGCAGCGAGGATCGGGCCACTCCATCACTCTCGTCCACAATCGAATCCTTGGTTTGGTCAATGCCACCACACTTCCTCCTCAACTGACAACACAATTACACATTAAAAACATTTGATATCTCTACCAAGCCAGAGATCGATCCAGTTCAACTTTCTTCCCTGACAGGTGGATCTCCAACGATGCACTTGAACTCAATGCAGAGCTAGCTCTACATTGGAACACCCTCTGCTCGTCCTTGGCGCAATCGGGTATTCACTTAAATGATTATGATGATCAACTTCAGTGGTCGAGGGGTGATCATTCAAGCAAATTAACTGTCTGAAATGTCTACACAACGATCACAAACATGCTCTGGCATACTAATATTAAAGGCTGAAGAAAACAACGCTGGACCTAACATCTACCTTCCAAGATAAAATTCTTCACTTGGCTTATGACTGCTTATAAATTAAACACTTGTGATATCCTTGGCTTATGACTGCTTATAAATTAAACACTTGTGATATCCTTCAAAGAAAGGGCTGGAATAGACAAAATATTTTCCATCTTTGCCACAATGATGCTATCTGCGGACCACCTATTCATCAAGTGCCCTTTCTCCAGAAAGGTTTGGGAAAAAATTGCAATGGTACTAAATCTTAAATCTACTTGGGATGGACCTACTCCCTCTAACTGTTTTGACTATTGGACCCATAGGGAACACAAATTTAAGCATCTGCCATCTGTGGTTTGTTGGTCCATTTGGTTGGACATAAATAAAATATTTTTTGAAAATGGGACCCCATCCACAAGCTCAACAACATACAAAACACTTGGATTATTTAAAAATTGGAATGACATTCACTCTTACAAGCCAAGATTGCAGATCACAAAGAGGACACCTGACATAGAGGACACTCCATCTGGATGGTTCGATGGAGCAACGCTATCAAATGGCACTCAGAGCAGTGCTGGAGGGTTGATCAGAATTACAAAAAAAACATCTTATATATGGACTTTTAATTGTGGTCCGGGAACCAACACCAGAGCTGAATTATTGGGCACCTGGGCCACGCTATACTTGGCTTCCAGACTTCATATTGAAGTACTTCAGATACTCGGGGACTCCAGAATTATTATTGAGTGGTTGAACAACAGGGGCGATCTACAAGCCATCTCCCTTATTATTGAGTGGTTGAACAACAGGGGCGATCTACAAGCCATCTCCCTCCTGGCTTGGAAGGACAGAATCATACTACTTCTACCCACTTTCAAAAAACTCAGCTTCAAACACATCTATCGTGAGCACAACATATCTACAGACCAACTATCTAAGGCAATTCTTAAAAAAAAAGAGGGCATTGTAACATACATTCTCTGGATAGATAGTCATGAGGGCCCTCCCCATTTTCTAACTCTATTTTAAGATCTTCTCATCTCATCTTAGCGGTCTTTCATGATTTGAGATTAGAAGGCTACTCATGTTCTTCGCTATTTTTTTGAAGAATTATTTGTCCGCTAGATATAACAGCTCATTTTGAACTTGACTTTCCTTTTTTTTTATGAACTTTCTCCCTTTACTGGCCGAGAGAGTTTTGTCCCCACAACTATGTTTTGTAATTTCTCTGTCTTGAGAACACATTATATTCTAATATAATCTAGAAATTTTCCCATTAGAAAAAAAAAGTAATTATAATTATTATTATCATTGACTTTATCGTTGTGGTAAAAAAAATACCAAAATCTTCATCATCAATGACTTTATTATCATTGAGGTAAAAAATGATACCATAGTCTTCATTATCAATGACTTTATCTTTATTGTCAAAATAATTTAAATTTATGAGAGTGGATGGCGAAAAAGTCTTTTCTCTGATGGATGCTGGCGGTGTTGAAACGGCAAGAGAGATAGTTCAACGAAGATTGTCGCGTGGTCTGTGAGCATTGCTGGTATTATACCTAACACTATGCCCGCGTGAATCGAGCAATCACATTTGGAATATGACAATGATAGATGTTTTGCTGGAATTTTTTTAAATGTATATAATTTTGAATAAAAATATTCTTAATGTCAATGTTCCCTGCAAATCAGACGCCTAGTTAAAAGAACTTTTAAAATAGCTTACCAAGAGTGTATAAAATTCTTGACTTGCTTTTCATTTAATTTTAAGTTGACCCACGAACTGACGACATTATTGTATAAGAATTTTTGGATTTTAATTGTGTTAGTTTTGAAACATTTTTAGTCTTTTCGGTGGACAGTCCACTTAAGAAATTAATATTAATTTTTAAATAATAAAGAAAAGTTATAAAAACATATAATTTTTTTATTGTCCATAATATTGAACATTAAAATTAGTTTTGGACGGCAGTTGGATCATTCCAACGGCGTTTGGTTCTCTAAGATATTGGAGGACGGTGATCCGTTGAATCGCTCGAACGTATGCCCCACGCAAACGGTAGATATATTCAACTTCTCGCTTTTAATTTGTTATTCAGGTGCTCAGAAAATCGATCAGAATTTAAAACCACATTGTCGAAAAACCTGCGGGAAAAGTAACTCGAGAAGGAAGATTGCTCCGAGTTTGCCCACCCCATAATTTAGGGGATTGGATTGTGTGTAACAAAAACTCTAGGTGCATAAACCCTTTCTACGGAGCTCCCTAGAACCAATGACCCTTCTAAATTTGTTTTTGATAATTGGCAAGATTATCAATCATTAAACTAGCATTACCATCATTAAACTAGCATATTACCACCTTGGATTCATCGTATGAGAGATTGGAAATTATCTCTGTTTTGTTTATAATTGGCAAGATTGTGAAATTGAACAATAAAAATACCTTTGGAAACATAATATACCTCATTATCCTTTGTCTAGTTCAAATAGAGCCATTGGTACAAAATTGTTGTATGAGGTCATAAATCATTAAACTAGCATAGTACCACCTTGAATTCATAGTATGAGAGATTGGAAACTATCTCTGTTTTTTATAATTGACAAGATTGTGAAATTGAACAATAAAAATATCTTTGGAAACATAATATACCTCATTATCCTTTGTTTAGTTCAAATAGAGCCATTGGTACAAAACTATTGTATGAGGTCATAAATCATTAAACTAGCAGATTACCACCTTGGATTCATAGTATGAGAGATTAGAAACTATCTCCTTTGTTACCTCCAATATTGGAACCTCCTCTAATTTCCACACAAATACAAAGTGTTTTCTATTTGTTGCATCTTTAAAAGAGCAACCCTTAGACAAGGAGCGTACTCCATTAGAAGTGCTCATCACTCCTTCACACATTCACAATAGAATCGTGAGTGTTATGTCTTTGCATAGGCTATAATTTAACAACGAAGAAAGGTCATATAGTTGTTTACGCTAAAAAGAAGTCATCGATGGTCCACTAGGATCCCTTGCATAAGCTCTAGTTTGTGCCTTATATCAACCACATAATCATTGGATGTCACCCACAATGAGAGACCTTACCATAATCTAAAAGATTTCTTTGATATCAGAAGCCTCTTGGAGTAATGGCAATGCCTCCCCATCATTTTCATTGAGGGCATGCATGTTGTCATGCATTGCTTGCATAGGCATTATGTCAAACATTTTGTGTATAGTTGTTTCATCAAACACTCGATGAGCATCCTCTGGAACTTTGGAACCCAAGTGAGGGTACCAAGTCAGCTTTGGGGCTTGTTGCAAGAAGAATTGAGCATCCGACATACAAGTAGGATCAACACTCTTCTCAATTGTCAACAACATTTCACTGATCAATCTCAAACCCACAACATCTTGAGCATCGTTGTTTGTGCTAATTTCAATCTACAACTCTCTTTGAATAATGCCTATGTGAATCTTTCCATTAATGAATAATCCAAGAGCAATGTTGACAACGAAGATACCAGTGAAACCCCCAATTGTTATGATATTATTGACCTTGAGCTATGGGATTTTGTTGATGGGACACCAAATTATGGAATCTTAAGGCCCATCTTATTGTTGATATGAACCTTTTTACACCTAAATGATTAAAGCCTACATGTACTTGTAAAAAAATTATGGTGAATATGAAACATCTTGGGTTATGCATATTAACCTGTTATGACTAATTGAGTTTTTTATTTTAAGTGATGTGGTCTAGTTTAATTGTGATTTTTTATGGATTTATGCACTCTCAAGGTTGTGGGATAATGATTGGTACAAGTAAGTTGAATCCTAAGGTTGTTATCCATCAATAAGAAAGTAGCTCCACATGAGAGAAAAGGGGGATCATGCCCCCTCTCTAATCTCCAAAGGAGCCAAGCATTCAAAGAACTCAAATCATTCAATCAACTAGATCCTCATTCAATTGGTTGATTAAGGGAATTCAAATTGAAGAGAGAAAATTAGGCCCTTGAGTCAAGGAGCCCTAATTCTAGGGATTCAAGAGGAAAGCACCCTTCTATCAAGGATCAACTAAAGGACTATAGTAAATTTTAGTATAATTAGAGCTAGGATGAAAGTAGGAACAAACTTCTTTTTGGCATAGTAATTTCATAGGTCTTTATAGTGCATTCGAATTGTAGAAGACACTATGTTGTCATGATTTTGAATTCCTAAATAAAGAAGATTGCATTTCCAAATTTGAGCACTTGGTGGATTTAGTAATGGTTAATGTAGAGACCTTGAGTAGGGCCCACTCAAGGGAATGAATGGAACCCTCATTGTTGTAACATTCTCGATTTTGCATTAGTTTCTAGTTTCTTACAATAGTTTTTACTTGTTTTCTATCATTTCCTTTTTTGTTTTTTGCATTTGCAACTCTTTAAATTGTGTTTTTTAGCATCTTGGTTAATCTCATTTGAATCTGAAATAATCACTCTTGATGTCATTAACAGATTAAATGATCTTATCCATGATGCATGCCTCATCACAAAGAACAATGATAATCACTTCCCTCATCCCTTGCTATTGACTTGGGATGTAGGAGTGCAAGTAGCTAGCATAAGTGAGTGAAGAGATAGAAGATAAGGGACATAGATTGAGCATCTTGTTAAGAATCTGAAATAATCGTTGTTGACATCGTTAGAAGATTAAATGATATTATCCATTATGTTTTCCTCATCACAAAGAACAATGATAATCATTTCCCTCATTCCCTTCTCTTGACTTGGGATGTAGGAGTGCAGGTCACTAGCCTAAGTGAGTGAAGAGATAGAAGATAAGGTACCGAGATTGAACATCTTGTTAGTTTTTTATTTAGTTCTTCACCCTTTAGTTTCAACATCACTCCATTTCCTAGTCTCTAGATAGTTTAGACAAATAGCATTTGAATATATTCTTGCAATTTCCTTAAGGTACATTATGGTGAAGAGGTTGTTAAGCCTATGAGACATTACCATACTAACTGTTAAGACCTCTACTAAGTCAATCTTGTAGCATCTATCTAAATGACCCTATAATCTCCCTTGATTTCAATAAGTAGAGGGAGTGAAAGTTATGAGCAGAATTGCTTAAGGAAAAAGGCCAACAAAACAAAATAGTCCACTTACATGGTTGGGAGTAGTGATTCAAATGTAGGAAATCATTGAATCTTTCTGGAATAAGATAGAGCACAAAAACAAGATATTTACTAGGAACTGAAGAAGGTGGGTCCCTATCATCTTATGTTCAATGAAATCTTTTGTTCAATGTTGTGAAGAACAAAGCAATTGAGTGCAGTTGGTAAGTCAAATAGTGCGAACAATACTGGCCACACAAAATTACCGTCGCTTGCATAATAATACTTCCTTTTAAGCAATATTGGGCAAACAATTTGGTTGAATTTTTATGGACTTACAATACAACCTAGAAAACCACCATCACACCCTTTGAGTTGGTATGTGGAAAACGAACAATGTTCCCCATAGAATTTGAGATGGAAACACTTAGAATAGCCTCAATCCTAAATATGGACCTATCAATAGCCCAACAATAAAGGTTACAACTACCAAATGTCATAGATGAGTATAGGAAAGATGCCTTATTTCACATTTTGGTAGTACAACAATAGAGGAAAATATGACATGATAAGATTATTAAGTCTAGGGTATTCAAAGAAGGAGATTGGGCCCTTCTCTACGACTCAATATTAAAAGACTTCAAAGGAAAGCTAAATACTAGACAAGTGGGGCCATACCAAGTGGACACATGCTATGATAATGGCTTAGTAAATATCATAACCATAGATGAAGAAAATATACCCCTCTTGGTCAATGGCTATAGATTCAAATTCTATAAGAAGAAAATTCCAAGAGAGGAATTCACCACTTTGATCTAGAATCAACAAATGAATTTGGTTGGAAGCAACAATGCCCACAACCCATTATGATTTCCAAAGCCCATTGAAAAAAACAACAAGAAAAGAAGAAGAATAAGAAGAGAAGAAAAAAACACACAAAAAAGAGAAAAAAATCCTATGGTGAAAACCTCATTGAGGCATCAGGGACATGGCTATGATTGAAAATATTTTAGGAGGAAAGCAAAGATTTGAAATAAAATTTCCCCATGGTGAAAACCTGTAAAAGCACCATAGGGTAGAGCATTGGTGAAAACAAGTGATGGCACCAATGGGCCTTGAAGGAAAAAGAAAAAATGAGAGAAAATTTAACCCTTCTTTTCAGTGTTTGTAGGTACATAATTCCACAACAATTCAAAAAGAACTCTTAGGCAAGATGTAGAAAATAAAATAATCCACAAAGTAATCAAAGCATCTCTATGTACATCAAAAATCAAGAAAGTCTACTCTCCAAGGTTTTTCACTTCAATTTTTGTATATCTAGGCTCAAAATTTTACCAATTATGCAAGTTCCAAATCCTCCACTTTAAGTCCACATTGACCACAACACAACACAATCATCAGTCCACATCAACAATTATATTCCTACATCATGCATATCAGAGTCATAAATCTAAAGAGGCAATTCCATAACTCCAAACAATCATATAGTGGAGTTCTGCTCCTAAAACCACAAGAGGAACTATGAATTAGGATCAAGTTTCAAGATGCTAAGGTCTCATCCTTATACATGAAAGAAAATATTTAATATATCATGATCAACAATGCTTCTTAGATATAATCATCATCATCATTAGCAAGTCAATAACACTCCAACATTACAACACCACCACTCAATCCTACAAGAAAACAATAAAAATAGGGCTCAATAGAAAAACAAATTTCAATGAAGCAGTGACACAAAATTCGTCATAAAGTGCCACCAAACAACAAAAATGTGCACTTCACATGGAGTACAAATTAAAGAGATCTACACCCAAGGAAATCATGTTGAAAACATACACAAACTACCAATCATTTCTAAGACATCCTAATAGAGTATACCTTTAAAATCCAAGCAGTCTACAACAACAAATATCAAAATGAGTCGTATGTAGTTGGCCACACTCCGTTGTTGTACATTATAACATTCTTCCTATAAATAAAGTTAAGGCATCCACCTTGGGTGTCGCCTATGCTTGTGTATTGTGGTTTCTTTACTTGGATGGATGTTATGTTCCTTACTTTACTTTGTGTTGGCGTATGTAGTTGGCCACACTCCGTTGTTGTACATTATAACATTCTTCCTATAAATAAAGTTAAGGCATCCACCTTGGGTGTCGCCTATGCTTGTGTATTGTGGTTTCTTTACTTGGATGGATGTTATGTTCCTTACTTTACTTTGTGTTGGCCAAGTTATAAAATATTGTCTAAGTGTAAGTATTGATGGGATGTTTTAAAGCTGCAATTGGACATGTTCCTATTGTTGGGTGAACTAGGTTGTGTTGGATTTAGTTGTGAATCTAACTTATTGTAGATTAAAGTGAAGTTATGGGAAAACTTTAAGAGAAGAGGTGTAGTTTATTTGTAGTAAGGACATGTTGGTCAAGTTACTATGGTTGAGGCAAGGCACTTTCACACGACCAGAGATGTTGAAAAGATATTTTTTGAGAAACACTCTTGGGTCTGTGATAGAAAACATCAGATCTCAAATTCTTCAAGAATTTGGTTTCGTAACCTTGTTTGATTCCCTTCACCATTTTTCAGACACAAGGGCTTCACCTTGTTGACCAATATCTTATCACGTTCATTCTTAAAAGGGGTTTTCAAATTGTGAAAAAAAAATCAATATATTGTAGGTATTGGTGGAGGATGTGGGGTCTCAAGGGGGTTATAGGTGTTGGGGGGTATAAAAAGGGATATCTCGTAAAATTAGGAGTTTCTTTTATCAAAAAGATGTATTGGGAAGGGGGTTCAAGAAAATGATTTTGGGAGGTATTTATCAATATATACTGAAATTAGGTGTATTATTTAATATCCCATGAACATAGGTGTTATGTCACAGGTTCACTGAGTGAATACCCCATGGTTTCAGAAGGAAGTAGTAGGTTGGTAGGGTGGTCTAATGGGTTCGAGATAACTTCCCAATCATCCTTCAGCTAGGAATTTTCTTTGAAGGCTTGGGTTCTCATTGAAGTAACATCTAGCATCATAGGTGTTGGAATGACCCCTCCAACAATTATTCGAAAGAATACCAGTAGGCATTGGAGATCAGATGAAGGTGGAGGATGACGCAAAGCTATTGTTATAGACCACAGTCGGCCCAAAAGAAACCTAGACAAACATCCCACCATGCCTTAGAGTGCATTTCAACCAAGTGAATATGCACACAATAGTCATAAAGGACACAATTCAAAGTGTACTGGGTTCAAGTGTAGTTGGACCTAAGCGTTCACCCACAAACATTTTGAAGATAGAAATGCATGGTACCCATTGGAAAGCCACTTCAGGTAGAGGTAAAATACCTGATCCTTCTTGTTGCATTTCATTCTGTTTAACAAGTTGTGTACACCATGCTTCTATGGAATATGGAAGGGATAATCCCTTCTTAGAGGATTCTTTGCAGTGGATAGGTGCCTTGGTTGGAAACGAAGGGAAAATCCCCAATCATATTTATTATTTGGATTTGATCATCAATGTAAGTACAACATAAGCATTGGTTGATTTTGGTGCCTTGCACAACTTCCTGAAGAAGGAGTTGGAAAATGAACTCTTGCTTAGAGTTGGATCATGTGGTGCTTCAATCAAGGCAGTCAATTCTAAGGCTAAGGAAACAATTGTGGTTACATCTGTAGTTCACATATAGTTGGACAAATGGAAGGGTCATGCAGACTTTGTAGTGATGAATATGGATGACTTTGAAGTCATTCTTAGGAAAACATTCCTAAGGAGAATGCAATCAGTTCTCATGCTATTTGTGGACAAGTTGGTGATACTTGGTAGATAGAAGACTTGTGTTGTGCATACAATATAAAGGAAGCCATATGGAAAGGTGTGGATTGTATCTACATTGAACATGAAGAGGGAAACCAAGGAATTAAAATATCAACTTTTTCCAATAGTTATTGGAGAAGTGGATGAGGGTGGAGTGGGGATGCTTATTCTGCCAACACTTGCCAATATGTTGGACACATTTGTATATTGGATGACTGATTCTTTTCCTAAAGTGCTCCCACATGGGCGCATCATTGACCATTATATTGAGCCTGAGATGGGGTTTCATCCTCCAACTAGATATCCTTATCAAATTTCTAGACCTGAGTTAAAAGAGTAGGGTCAATAGTTGACTGAACTCATTGATACAAGCTTCATTAGGCCTTCTAGGTCCCCATATGACACACCAGTCCTCTTCCAAAAGAAAAAGGACACTTCAGAATTGAGGATGTCTTTGGACTATCATGCATTGAACAAGCAACCCATCAAAAATTGGTACCCCTTACCTTTGGCAAAAAATTGCTTTGACAAATTGGATAAGGCCAAGGTTTTATCAGAGTTGGACTTGAAGCAGGGATACTACCAAGGAAGGATTGTGAAAGGAGATGAGGAAAATACAACCATGGTAACAAGGTATGCCATTTTTCAATTTCTTGTTATGCCTTTTGGGTTATGCAATGCTCCAACTACCTTTTGCACCTTGATGAATGATGTTTTCAAATTGTTCTTGGGTAAGTTAGTGGTTGTAAACCTAGATGACATTGTGTTGTTCAGTGAGAACATGGAAGACCATAAGAAACATTTGGCAGAAGTATTTAAGGCACTAAAGCAGAATTAGGAACTTGAAGAAGTCTAAGTGTGTCTTTGGGACGATTGAAATTCCATTCTTAGACCACTAGATTGAACAAGGATGCATCCACATGGATCCTACAAAGATAAGAGAAATTGAGGATTGGGAGGAACTAATAATACTTCATGAGGTAAGGAGTTTCCTTGGTTTGGATAACTACTATCGCATATTTGTTGAAGGTTACTCTAACATTTCGACACCACTTAGTGACTTGTTGAAAATAACAAACCATGGAATAGGACATAGAAGTGGCAGATAAAATTTTATGAACTGAAGTGAAAACTTCTGTTGGCACCTATGTTGAAGCTCCTGGAATTTGAGGAGTCATTTGATATTTTTTCAGTGGAGGAGTTGTGTCATAGGAAGGTCATTCGGTGGCCTATGAGAGTATAAAGATACATGATTGTGAATGGAGGTACCCCCTCCATGAGAAAGAAATGACCATAGTTGTACATTGCCTACAAGCATGGAGGCATTACCTTTGAGGAAATTGTTCCTTGTCAATATGGACGTGGCAAAAAGTCACTTTTCCACCCAATCTAAGTTGTCACCTAATAAGGAACGGTGACAAGACTTCTTGGTAGAATTTGGCATGACCATTGAGTATTGACTAGGATGTTGAACATAGTAGTGGATGCCTTGGGTAGGAAGGCACAACTTGCAACATTAGAGGAGGACGAGTTGTCAGTTCCCATGGGTAGTTGGGCACAGGTTTTCACAGACTTGCGAGAGACGATCAAAGGGGGATTGCACAAGGATCCTAGAGCTTTGAATATTATGAAATATGTAAAGCAAGGAGAAACAAGGAATTTTTGGATGGAAAATGTGATTTTGTACTTTAGTGATTGCATCTATGTGCCTAAGTCATCTAACCTTTGGAAGAAACTCTTGTGGGAATATCGTGATTTGCCTTGGGAAGGCTACCCAAGATAACAAAGAACAATGGCATTGATAGAGCGAGGTCACTATTGGGAACATATGAGGTGATACACATAAGAATACATCTATATTTGTTTTGTATTCTAGCAAGAAAAGGCAAACACCACAATGCAGACTATGTATTGTTGGGTAGATGTTATAATTTTTGCTCGTTCATGGGGGGTTGGGGGGGGGAGGTGCATCAAATTCAATGATTGTGTCTAGTGATCCCATCACATGTCATTCTTTGTGGGCATGTGCAATGGGCGCTTCCCGAAGGGGGGTCCCGGGGGAAATATTGTCCCCCCTGGTTATGTGAAGCGTTCAACTCTAGGCGTGAATTTTTGTTTTGGTGGTTTTTTCTATTTTAGTGTTTTTCACTATTTTTATCATTTTTCTAAAATTAATCTCGGATTAATGGATTAGGGTTTTGGTAGCTGCGAGATACCTAAAATATTTTATATATTTTATTGTGAATGGTCAAATTAATACAATGGAGAGTTGAGAGGTGCGACACCAAGGAAGGTTGGTTTTCTCCTGGTTAAGGGTTTCCAAAGTAAATCTTTGTGTACTATGTGTATGATCCATTGATTACTTTCTATTTTGCTTAATGATAATTATGCATTGCTTTAATTCATAGGTTTAAGCTTACATGTGCAATCTGGTCCACTACGCCCTTTGTCAGTGCTAAAGAGACCTTAGGCAAGTGTCTCTATGAACTTCATCACACAAATTCCAATTTTACAAGGGTATAATGGGATTATGCAATCCTTGTGCCAACAAAGGTGACTTCGGTATCATAAGAAGTTGTGAAGTTTTTCTTTAAGAACGTTGTGAAATATTGGGGTCTCTTGTTGAGGATTGTGTTAAATAGAGACACAAGGTTCACGTGGCGGTTTTGGATAGAATTGTTTAGGCTTCTTGGAACCAAGTTGATGATGAGTTCAAATTATCAGCTGTAGACTAATAGAAAAGCATAATGTATCAATATATTTTTGGAGGATTACCTAAGGCATTTCATTCATATAGACCAATCGAACTAGCCCACGTTGTTGGATGCAACCCAATTGAATTACACCATGCAAAACAATTTTGAAATGGGATACAATCCATTTGAATTGGAAAACTGATAACAACCATTAACACCACACACAGCTCTGCAAGGCTACTATGGGTGCAACCCATCATCCTTAGGGTTCATTAAAGGATGGAAAGTCAGATTGGAGATGACTTAGATTTAGTTGTCAAATGCAACAAAATGGATGAAGCATTGGGCAGATCATGATAGGAGGGAGGTAAAGTTTCAAGTTGGTGGTTTGGCCTTATTTAAGTTGGGAGAGAGCAATTCAAGCCACCAAGTGGCATGTTTGGTGCTTTTTCGAGGTGGTTTGAAGGAATTTTCAAGGTACTTGAGAAGATCAACAATGTCACTTATAGATTGCAATTGCCAGACCACATGAGAGATCACCATATAATTTTCCACATCAATTGATTGAAGCCTTGTAGTTTTGATGAAGGTGATCCTAGCAAAGTTTCACCATCCATAACCTCCATGTTGATCACAAACATGCCAGATATGGAACTGGAGGAGATACATGCACATAGTACCTCCTACTTAGGTAAGAGTTGAAGGCATGTGTACTTTGTTAGTTGGAAAGACAACCTTGAAGAGGAGAAAATTTGGGAAAGAAAAGAGGCATTGTGGTGGTATGAAGACAAGATCTAATAATTCGAGAACTAGAAGCTCATGACACTTAGAAAAATGTTGGTTGGAATTTTCCAGGATGAAAACAAGTTTAGTGGGGGAGGATGTAATGCCTCCTCCTACATAATATTTCAATGTTAGACGTTGCTCGCCCAATCAATGGAGATAGTGGTGAATCATTCCATGTTGGATTTATATGAGTTGGGAGGCCTTGTGTGCACGAGTCAAACTTGCAAACCCAAGGGATGAAGCATCCCTTATCCATTGGAGTTATCTTCAAAAAAACTCAGGCACAACTAGATGCACTTGGGAATATTTGAATGCACTTGGGTGTAGTCAAACACACTTGGGTGTGGTCAAATTGATGGACTGGGAAGACTTGGATGGATTGGGTGTACTTGGGATGACTTAGGACAATTTGAGACAACTCAGGATGACATGGAACGAATTGGGTGGATGGTTAGTGGACATGTCACCAAAGGGAAGCAAGTGGATGTATAACACTTGTGTCCACCTTAGAGTCAAGGGGATTGCAAGTGAAAGACAATTCTTGTATAAAAGGAGGATGCCTCAAAGTGCTAAGGTGTTGGTGCTAGGAAATGTCATTATTTTAGTACATGCTTGTGCACACACTGACATTCTTAACACTAGGGTTTGAGACCCAGGTTTCGTCTAGAGCGTGTCCAACAAAAACCCCCAAGCATCAATATATCAATCCTCGATCGAGGATGAGGAAGTCTCACCTGAGATGTAGAGAGGATAACAAAGACCATAAGGTATTGTGTTGGGGATGGAGGATCAAACATAACTAACAATACTACAAATGACATCCATGTAATTCATATATAATAATCTAACAAGGACTGAGAATTAAAACAATACACGCATTAGTGTTACTCATTCATAACAAACACAAAATAGAGCATAATTTCCATATCTTTATTACTAGACGTATTCCATCCTATTATAGATATTCATGGGAATAGAACAATAGGCACCTTGCACCAAGATTTAATATTAAGAAAGATACAAGAAAAAAGATACTTCTCCATGAAAAATAGGATTGCAATAGGCTAACTTAGAGCTCTGGGACTCACGCTTTCCGAAATTAACCAACCTCTTTTCCGAGCCGAGAGCTCTCTTTTATATATTTTTCTGTTGGGGATTATCGTCCTTCACTGTTATGCTCCACTCACTTTTCTGATCTAATGGCCTCACACGCTTCGGGTACCTATCAGGGCTCCACATAGGTTCTCTGCATCAGGGGAAATCTGAACTATTTGGCCAACTCATCTTCTAGCTGCCCCACATCTTCATCTGCTACTGGAAGCAATCATTCTGGGAGATATCCCGATGATTCATTTCTTTCTTCTGACTGACATCTTTTTTTTTCCCAATGCAACTGACAAAACTCGGATCGATGTGCCCTTGAATGCCATTAGACTTGGCGTGCTTCTTAAGAAAACCCGGTCTAATGCACGCACTATGGAATTGTTTCACTCATCTCCTTAGGCGCTCACAAAACTACTGGATGAGCACACACAACCTTTTTTTTTGTGTGTGCACAAAAATGGACCCAAAAATTTGGGTGCCAACATGCCCTTACCACTATTACCTGGCTTGTCATCGAGCCAACTACTTCATAATCAACATAGAAAAGTTGGAGTGGATGGGTTGGAAGGGCGAATGGAGGAGCTGGTTCTTAGACTCTTGGGGCCTAGTGATGTTGGTTGAAGTAGAGGTACAAAGGAGGGATCCCGACCCCTTTTGTTTACTACTTCAGGATGAGTAACCCTGCTGGGTGAGGGTAGATTCTGAGACGAATGTCGGGATGCGTCAAATTTTCTGTGGTCTTGGTTGTGTTTCATGCGCGTCTCGAGTGTCATGATATATTCGACTGGAAATGGTTGAAAATGGGTAGGCCATTCGATCACTCATTGAATTTCCTCCTCAACAATACAGAAAGGAAAGAGCGCCATAGAAATGCCTTGGTCATCACTAGGATAAATACAAATCTTATGTGATGTGCATTAAAAAATAAGGTAACCCTCATACCTGTCGAGAAGGTTGTGCGATATGTGTTCTTGCGCTATAATAGTTTGCATGAGTCGGTGATACCATCCGTCAAATAGCTCATTGATACATTTTTCGGTGCAAGGGTCTTTGCTTTCATGTAGCCGTAAGAAGCGACGAGCCTCAAATACATGTTGGTTATCAGTAGGTCGTTCAAACCCACGAGTGGGTCTCCATAGTACCATTTCTAATAATAATAGGATCCAAATGTAATGAAATTGTTTTCTTGCATTCTGGGCATCCAAACAATCATCTATAAACTCCCTCATTACATATTGGGCCCAGGCAATTTGAACTACGATGACACATTGTTTGACTGCGACGACGAACCTGCATGGGCATTCGTCTTTGGTACAATTGCGTAAATGACTGCGACGACGAACCTGCATGGGCATTCGTCTTTGGTACAATTGCGTAAAATTTTTCATACTAGCAACTGGGTAGCAAAACGAAGTGGCTTGTTGTTGACTTCTGAAATAAGAATTTCCTGCCTCCCTCGACAGTTAGAATATTTGCCATAGATTTCTTAGGGGGAAACATCCTTGGCAGTCAGAGCCTTTTCGGGCTCTTCGCCCTGATTAGGTAGGCTTGTCACGCGGCAAATGGATGCTTCATAGACATGGTACTTCCCTCCCAACCAGAGGTAGCCACCATGCACTCGAGCGAGTAATAGGCAGGTGCATAGGGTGATTGTACTGTTGTGCCCAAAGTGAGGGTAGTCCAACAGGGAGAGGACTCCTTCCTAGCGAAGAGGCTGGGCCCATTCTTAGATGAGTGTGAGTGACTTGCCTTCTAAACTGTGAACATTGAAATCATAGTGAGCAAAGGCTAGAGTGGGGAACTACTCATAGTTGTGGACATCATAATCGATGAACTTGACTTCCTGTATTCGTTCGATTTGGGATCTCGTGAATGTGACATGCAGAGGTAAGGCCTAGTCCTATGGCTGGTGTTTGGTGGTATTTCGAGGTATGCTTCAATCTTGAGGTTTGCTTGAGGAAGCCATGGAAAGCCTAAGTTGGGCACAAAAAAAAGGTTTTACCACAAGCGAGGCGACTGACTCTAAATTGCGGTTTGGTTAATTGGGTAGATGAAAGTGAATTTAGGGTATGTATTATACTAGGAAGAAGGTGGAGATTGATGAAGACAATAGTAATGAAAAAGACAACAAGTTTCCCACAAAGTACAACGGGCCAAATAGAGGCTATACATGCTCTAATCGTGAGTTAATTTTGTCATGTGTGAGTGTATTGTATTGCGGTATTGTGGGTTGTAGCATGGCTAGTTGTTGGTTGTGTGAGATGTCATAGCCATCAATTGTGAGCTCGTATGCCAGTGAAGTAGTGAAGGAGTAAGTGTTCTTAAATAATTAGTTAACCACCACCTGATGTCAGGTATGGGGAAGGCCACCATAGTTATTATTGGGATTAGCCATGGGAGTGTTACCATCTTAATATACGAACGGTCCGAAATGATGGGGCCCAACATAGGGTTATAGCCTATTGTATTGTTGGGTAGGGACTTCAATGGGAGGAGTCACACAGATTTCTTGCGCCCCTCACACGATTACTTGGATTCGACTAAAGAGTGGTCGGAACCCTCCCTCGCTTCTTTCCTGCTATGCAAGGCATGAGGGGGAGTTGATATGTAAGGGGTTGATTGACCTTCAAAACATTTTAAGAGACTTGGGGAGGTAGCGAGGACACATGGGTTGGGGTTGTGTAGAGATCTATCGTTCTTCGGAAGTACACTTATAGAGTTGGGGTCATGCGAGTGAAGTACATCCATAGTACCCGTAGGAGCTATGGCCTTCCATGCACTCCTCCACAGAGATGTGTGCACACTTCCTTGTTGACACCTCATAAAGCCTTCCATGCACTCCTCCACAGAGATGTGTGCACACTTACTTTTTGACACCTCATAAAGCTTATTCTTCCATATTTTCAAGGCATCTTTAGAATCTATGTCATAAGATTTGACACTCCTCCAACTTAATTATTCGTCTGCGGTGGGGTTGATGTAGTCCTCCTTGCACCTTGTGACCTTGTAAATATTTTCAATTGTTGAGATCTATGCATCCTTGTCGACATGATCATTGTAGTGATTACCTTCATAAGGATCCAGTGGTGCGACCACATGTAGAGTGTCAGTCTCAAGTGACATTTGGTTCTTTTTCAAATTCAACACCGCATTGTTATCAAAATCCCAGTCAATTCCTAGTAATGCAGAGTAGGGATCCAACTCATCCATCATTTCAATGACTTTGAAGTCAACCTTTGTTTTTACTCCTTCTATATTCACCTCAACTTACTCCGGTCGAACGATGGGGTAGATATTATACTGGTTGGCTAATCAAAGTTGAATGGGTGACTAGACCAACTTCGGTTTCCCCTTCACTTCCAAAGATTTCTTGGGTAAAATGTTTACATCGGATCCTAGATCCAACATGACTCCATCCATATCAGAGCCACCCAACTCTGTTGTCATCTTAAACTCTCGACCAGAGTTACAATGGTGCTCTCCTCCCCTTTTTATTTCATACAAACAATTAAAAAATGAGTCAACTTACTTGTAGCTTTTGGATCTCTTAGAAAACACAAACAACAATGCAAGAAGGTATTAACTTGATCTTATGCTTCTGCCATGCGACCGAGGTAGCGCAAGGCTTCTACGTGCACTGCACGTTGCAACTATATTTGGCATTGTTCATATGCTTCATAATCAACATCATAGCATAGTCTGTCTACATGCTTCTTCTATTGATCTTTGGGTGCCGTGTTGGATTTCTTCACGCATGTGAGCTTCCTCAAAGATCTTTGCATCACGCACTATAGTTCTTTGTGCACACACACTTCCTCCAGTGACCTTTGTATCACCCGTTGTACTTCTTTGTGGATCCATGCTACTTCTGGTGACCTCTACATCACCCTTTGAACTTCCTCTCGAACCCGTGCCTCTTCAAGAGACCTCTTATTTGTGCGTTGCAGCTCCTTGCGCGCTTGTTATTCCTCCAAGGCTTGTTGTGCATCATGCAAAAACTGCTTCTGCTGAGCCACATCAAACTTAGGATGGGGTTGGGGAGGCTTCCTAATATTTCCTTCTGCTTTTTGACCCAAACCTTCTCCGTGCTCGAATTCTACCCCTGCCTTAGCCCCTTCACGGTTTACTACCTAGACGTTCACTTCTCCTTTCTTCTTCTGGTTTATTCGTGGCTCGACATGTACCATGTTACAACTACCCTTCTTGTCCTCCCACGTTTTAATCAAGTCTAGACAATCCTTGGTTACATGTTCGGGACTATAATAATATGCGCAAAGTATGTGTGACTTAGTGCATAACCGTGAGACATGACCAATCTCACTGCAACTGAAGCATGTGGGGTGTCTTCCACCTCCTCCACCATATCCTTGTCGACGACCACATCTATACCCACCTTGAGGTCCTCCTTAATATTTTCCTCTGTAGCTGCCCCCATGCTCACCACCTTTTTGTTCCTCTTGTACCCAGAATGCATCCTAAGTATTATCTTTGATCATTCAGAGGGAGCGACAACTACTGATATCGTGGTCGACAGACTTATAGAATTCAAAAAAGGGGGTGTGATTTGTTGCTTGATACTTCTGTAAGGTGGGCTAGTGGGGTGGAACACGGTCCCACTATCGACATATTTCACACCATTCTGACTGTCCATATGGAAATGGGCTCGACGTTCTTATTGCCACATGATTTGGAAGGACCGAGAACTCGTCTCGTCAATGCCCTTCTGAGCGGAATATAGTGAACCACACATGTTCGCGCATGACTGTAGCCTTGGCCATATCTTGCAATTGTATTGTTAGGTTGGCCAATTGTGAATGAACCATCGCCAACCCAACCGATGTTTTTGTGTCTCCAGGTGTGGCTTCCAAGCACATCACGATCTCGACTGCCTCGACTTGAGTCGTCACCTTTTGCTAGGTGAGTGGGACTCGAATATGGGGGAGAAAAACTGTAATGAACCATTCTCTGTGTTGCATGTCCTAGATATGAAACGTCAGCCTGTCCAACAAGATTTTGAACCGCTGGTCATAGTCCCAGACGATGTCTCCTTCTGTATGCTTGATTTCCTTGATTTTTGTAATGCATTGGGAATCTGACTTTGACTTTTAAAATTCCGGAAGTAGCTCCTGTTTGATCTTGGCTAGGGACCTCACCTATCCTGATGGTGTAGTATCCTTATATTTCATGTACCACATCAAGGCTCGATCCTTGAACGTAGTCTCCATTTGCGTGATATTAGTCGCATCATCTGTAACTCTCTTTACAGACCAAATTGCTTCATAGGTGAACCATTGTTGCTTGACATCATCCTTACCTATTGCATGGAACATGAGAAATCTCAGCGTACTATCTTTAATGGCCATCTTGGAACCAGAGTTAGTTCCACTCTTCTGATTGTTATCATTTGGATCCTTCCACACCATTATTTCTTGGGGTAAAGTATTGTTGACTTCACCTTCTTCTTCACTTGTGTCGTCACTTCTTTCCTCAACTTCAACCTTTTCACTATCTATTGTGGGTTCTTCTTGATTAAAAATGTGCAAGGGGGGTGGAACAAAGGGGGGGTAAGACCATCTTCTCCTAAAATTCCTTTTGAGGGGACCTAAAGATCCATCTAGTTGGAACCACACAAGACAATCCAACATTATCAGTTCGTCTCCCCCACCACTCGGGGAGCCTCCATTTTCCTTCACATCCGATGCATCCATATTCTACGCCTTCTCCTATAGATCTGACTACATGCCACCAACGTGCGCTCTTGCCTCTGGTCCGATCTGCACACCACCACCGCACGATTCATCTCCTAGTCTGATCTGTGCACTATCAACTTGCGAAGAGTCGGTTTCTCCGCTTGGCACGTGACTTCTCCTTGCACCACTCACTAGGTTGTTCATCATATCGCCACTGCCCCAAAATCCAAAACCCTGTCTGATTGGCGTCCCACCATATTGCGCAACCACTTCTCTTTGTGTCAGTGCGTAACCATGTGATGCTTCCTCTTTTGAGTCCACTGGCGCACTACAAATTTGCACTCACACACCACATATGTGTGCTTTCCCTCTTCTCAAGGTTGCGACATACTCCAACAGTCAAAGGGTATGGGCTTCGTCACCTAGGCCCTCACTACCACTACTCTCACTACTGGTATCTTCGATTCCAATCCTTTTTGTAGGCTTGTCCTCGCATGTGATCCACTCTA
>CBVK0101079563.1:0-10093 GCA_900067695.1 Picea abies
TTATCCTTATCATGATGAATAATCTCATGACATAAAGGCTCTAAACCAAGTCTAAAAAATTACTTTGCTTATAAAAAACCAAAAAAATGAGTTATGACATGAATAAAAACCCAAAACCTAAGTGTTAAAAAACCCTATATCTCGAAATAAAATAAAAAACCAAGGTGTTTTGACCCCCTACACATTCTATGTGCTAAAATTCTAGTTGAGTGAAGACCATTGCGTACATTAGAGTACCAACCACACTTGCATGGTGAACATGTTCCATGTCCTCTATTTATTCATGTGTCTTTGAACATTGTTCAACAGTAATCCTTGATCTCACTTGAATTGACACCTTCATTGGTTTGCAATCCTACACGTTGAATCATTTCAGAACTATTTCAATATACTTCGTCTGATTCAACTAGATATTTCTAGCGGCTCGATCTCTCTTAATATCCATTCCCATAATGAATTTAGTTGCACTGAGATCCTTCATGTAGAACTTGGAGGATAGTTTCTTCTTCACCTCCTTTGTTGTGTCCATGTTGTTTCCAATCAACAACATGTCATCGACATACAAAGCTATATATATGAAATGCCCACCTTATTCCTTGGAATATTTGCAGTGATTGTATTTTCTTCTTACAAATTACAAACTAAGGATGTAAGTGTCAAACTTATGGTACCACATCCTTGGCTATTTCTTTAGACCATAAAGGGATATTTTGAGTTTGCACACCAACTCTTGCTTTCCCTTTACCACAAATCCTTTAGGTTGTTTCGTGTAGATTTCTTCTTCTAGGTCCCCATGTAGGAACGTTGTCTTCACATCCATATTTTCTATCTCCATATTCAATGTTGTAGCCAAAGACATTAGTACTCTAATGGAATTTATTTTTTCAATAGGGGAAAAAATTTCACTGAATTCGACTCCCTCAACTTGGGAATATCCTTTCTCTACCAGTCAAGATTTGAACTTCTCAACTTGTCCTTCAACATTAATCTTATTCTTGAACACCCACTTACAACTGATGAGCTTCCTTCCACTAGGTAACTTTACTAAATCCCATGTCTCATTCTTGTACAAGTATTCCATCTCTTCAACCATGGCGTCCTTCTAGAGTTTACCCTTTGTTGAGTCGACTGCCTCACCAACTAACTTGGGCTCATCGTCGATGGAATTTAACATGAATGTAGAACGAACGTTAGGAAGAAGATATATTTCGACTATTTTTCTTATTATTTCTGACCTCCTTACCACCAGAGTCAATAGTTCCACCTCTTACTCAAATTAATTCGACTCATCTGAATCATATTCTTCGTTCCTTATTTTAAACCGCATCGTATCAAGATAATTATTGGTCTGGAAAAATTCCTTAGGCTCAGATTTACCTTCGACTTCTCTGAAGACTACATATCAACTTTACATTGTTCTCCTTGATGCAGGACCCCATAGCTTATATCCGTTCATCCCTTCTTTATATCCAATGAAAATACATTTGATTTCCTTCTTGGCCAGCTTGCTCCTCTTTTCCTTGCAAACATGCACAAATGCATCACAGCCAAATACTTTGAGATGTGCCACCGAAGGCTTCTTACCATACCATACCTCATTTGGAGTCATGTTGACTAGCATTGATGAAGAAGACACATTCACCATATATATTGTAGTATCAACTACCTCTGCCTAGAATTCTTATGCGAGCCCAACATCATTGAGCATGATCCTTTCCTTATCCATCAGTGTTTTGATCATTCTCTCGAAAACTCCATTTTGTTCTGGGGTATATGGTGTGTTATTTTTGCATGTTATGCCACATTGCTTATAGAAATGATCAAATTCATTTCCACATAATTCACCACCATTTTCAGTCCTCAGTCCTTTAATCATCTTCTCTGTCTAGTTTTCTACAAGAGCTTTAAACTACTTAAATCTCTTGAAAAAAATTAACTTTTTACTCAGGAAATACATCCATGTTTTCCGGGAAAAATCATTTATTAAAGAGACATAATAGAAGGATCTACCAAGTGAAGGCACTGTAACTGAGCTGAACACATAACTATTCATTAGTTCTAGAATCCCACCCTTTGACCTTGTCTCTCCTCATGGGAACCTCACCTGAATTTATTTCCCATATACACAATGTTCACAAAAGTTGACTTCTAAACTACATTCAGGAAAACCTTCGACCACACCTTTTCTTTTCATAGCTCAAAGTCCTTTTCTCCAATGTGTCTAGTCCTCTTGCTCCATAACCTCGTCAGGTGGATTTCATCATGTCCTATCGAGTCAATTTGAAATGACTTGGCTCGAGTCAAGTCGATTTGTGTTGAGTCGCAGTCAATTCAGTTTCAAGAACAACAATTTTGTTTCATCCATTTGATTCAACATTCCCTAACAACTTATACAAGTTACCAATCCAAAATCCTCTCATTAATACCATCACACCTCTTACCATGTTTCATGAATCCTTTTGAAACATAGTATGCACTCTAGAATCACTCATCTTGCTAACAAAAATCATGTTTATTTCCAAACCCAAAATGTGTGGCACACCTGGAAGGGTTCTTTTCCTCCCATCCTGCAGTGTCAGTTAGACTCTTCCTTGTCTGAAAATTATGGTTGTCGAGTCATCCCCCAAGAACACATCACCTCCTTCATATCATTCATATTCATAGAACCATTATTTATGTGGTGTAAAATGATAGGATGCTTTGATTGTGTATTTTTCGACACTAGGTACACATCACCTCCCTTCTCCAAGATTGTCTTTCTCTCAGTTGACTGCTTCTTGTCAGATCTAGCACCAAATTTTGTTACCTTTAACTTACAATACATTTTATAATTCCCATCTTTACTGCATTTCCAGCGTCTTCGCACCGAATGAACAAGGGATTTAGATCTACCCTTCGAATTGAACTTTCTATTGGAGAATATGCCTTTGTCTCTGTCTACCAGTTGACCTCTCACTACCAGAGAATCTTTGGTTGATCCTTCCATGTTTTTTCTTCTCATTTCTTCTGACAGTAGAGAAGCAACCATGTCCTCTAGCGCTATTATGGTTGTGTTACTCTTAATATCCATGACTAATCTATCCTAGGAGTATGTAAAATAACATAATAGGATGACAAAATTATCCTCATCAGTGATATTTATATCCACATACAATAACTAGCTTAACATGGTATTAAATGCATTTAAATGCTCAATCACTGAACTTCCATTAATCATCCTCAGAAGATACAATTTCTTTTTTAGAAACAACTTATTTACCAACGATTTTGATTGGTATAAGCTTCCCAGATTGCCCCATAGTTTCTTGGCCAAATCTTCACCCGAGACATTTAGCAACACCAAATCTGCAAGACAAAGAGGAATCACACTTCTTTCTTTTCTTTCGAGTTTCTCCCATTCTTTTGTCAACATGTATGTTGGTTGGGTACCTAGATAGACTGTTGTCCATTGTTCTCAATTTACAAGAAGATATTCCATTTTAATCTTCCAAAGCTCAAAATTCTAGCCATTGAATCTTTCTATCTCTATTCTAGAACTGTTCACCATTCTTTATTGTGATATTTAAACAATTTACGAATTATGACTCTTACTATACCTAAGGTTTATTTCTCAGATTCAATATTTTCATATCAAGATCTTATAGACTCGACAAATCATTACATTGCTCTAATAACTCACTTGTCAGGGAATAACTAATCTTTGATACCACATGTAGGAAAATGTAGGGCAATTCCACACTAATCCTAACAGAAGAGAAGAAGAATTTAATCAAGAACGCAAATGAAACAAGTAATCATATAGTACACTAATATTTTACCCTGGAAACCCTTAACTGGGAAAACCAACATTCCTTTGAGCGTTCTGTTGTCTTGTTGTCTTATTCATTTAGAATAAAAGGTGACATGTCTAACCTTGGTCCACACCTAAGACATAATCGACATCATACCCTCTTACATAGTAAAGAAAAACCGTATATCCAAATCATCTTACATATACATGAAAATCAACCTACGATTTACCATGCATTACCATTACAACATTAGCATTCTCACATTAGTCTTTACAGCCTTAAAAAATGCCTCTTTATATGATTTACAACAGGAAAACCCCTAAATATTGGGTCCCAAAAATGGTTACAGATCCATGCATATCACTGGATACAAATCCTGCAAATCCAAGGATTTTGTTACAATTGAATCCAAGTCGGGTTTACCATTTGACTATCAGTCAGCCTTCAATCGATATTTAGTCATTCGTCTCATGCTTGCACTTAGACCTCTTGTCGATTGATTTTTCGTTGATATCTTCGACTTCAAATTTACATGTTCGACATCCTCGACCTTCTATTTGTTGTCGATCTACCTCGACTTCAACCGTCAGTCGATTCACCCCGACTAGACTTTTACTGCAAACAATATAACAACCCAACACACAGTCCATCCACTACCCTAGTGAAGGAAAATAAACCATTGGGACCTTCAAAAGAAAATATGAAAAGGCAAGGGAGTATTTTTGTATAATATTAACTACGAACTTGATTTTGTTCCGAAGCTATATCCCAAAAAAAAATAAAAAAATCCAAAAGATATCATAATTGTGTTTTTGTGGCTTAGGGGAGTAGTTAAAAATACCCACAAGAAGCAAAGTATTTTTAAAATCTAGGATAAGAAAGAGTAGGAAATAAAAACCAAAATTCCTAATGTGAAGCAAAATGAATCTTATATTTAAAACATTGTAAACAATTAAATTCCATTCGGTTCCATAAGAAACAAATCTTACCATGTATTCCATGGTGAAACTAATGTCCAAAGAGGAAGAAATGAGGAATAATGATTAACTCCTAAAAACTAGTAAAGGAGTTTGGTAATTTTTGTAAATACAAGTTTTACCTGGGAGGAATTCACTCCCCAGGCATAAAAATATTTTTGGAAAACAAAGTGTGTAAATAAATAACATGAATTTATAGTTTAAACAGTGCAATTCCACATTTCTCAGAAAAATTGAAATAATTGGTAAATCCTGGTAATAACCGATAAGTTCTTAATTTACCAATTAAATTATCTAATGTATGAATAATAAGGATTGCAAATTAATATATTTACAACCAATAAATTTATATTTGGTATGTCGCTCTTGAAGGAGAGTTTTATCATTAAAATATCTTATTTAGCAATGTTAAATATACTCAGAGTTAAATAAATCCTCATACTTCCTCATCCAAGAAATATATTATATACTCAGAGTTAAATAAATCCTCATACTTCCTCATCCAAGAAATATATTATAATTATTACTATAATTTTCCTTTTATTGGAAGAGGAAGAAGGGAGTTTACTTATCGGGTTTCAACATTGTGGTATTATAATATTTCGATACGTTTTCAAATCTAGTTCAGAGTGGATGGAAAAGGGGAGATGAACATGGTATGAAACCTTTTTAAATATTCTAATATTATAATTCAACATGTATTCCAAAACCCTTTCGTAGTTGACCATTCAGAGTGGATAGAAGGTATTTTTTAATCAAAGTTCGAAGCCATCAAAATGATGGCATGGGGGTTATAAAGTTTAGATATATACAAATATATCAAAACCCTACTCACTTGTGACGGGTGGTTGGAGTTTTGGTAGGAACACACCGTTCAAGTCCGAGTTGATTTAAATATTTAATACTAATATAATGTTATAATATTATAAATATTTAATACTTCACGTGAAGGAGGTTTAACTACTTAAATGATTTATTATATTAACTAATCGCCTGAGGTTGGTATAACATTAATACATAATAAATGGGAACAAGTTTCAAATCCTTTTAGGTGTTGAACACTTTTGGAGTCGACTCTTTAGAGTAATTGGATGGGAGCATGTAAATAAAGTATGAACCCATTGGAGTGATGAGAGTTTTGAAATAGGTCTCAGGCATATAAATTTTAATAGTATTCAACTATGCCCCTGTATGATTGGTGGTTGGATTAAAGAGAGGGGCACACATATTCAATAGCGAAGACATTGGAAATGGATTTAATTGATGTAATATGTAATAAATATCAAATTGAATATATTTATATATGTATTTTAAATTACGTGAAGGAATACGGGGAGAAATTATAAGCCAGGTTATTATTATAAATTACGTGAAGGAATACGGGGAGAAATTATAAGCCAGGTTATTATTATGTTAACTAAGGATTATAAGCCTAAATACTCTCTAGTAAAAAATTAGTTACATTATAACATAATGTAACTAAAGAATCAAAATTCTAAAGAATCACAAGTAATCACTTACCCTCTTAAGGTCCGATAGACCAATTAGGTCTTAGTGGACATTAATCATCATCATCAATATAAATTAGGTTATGATATAATTAACCAACTTATAAAATATTCATTCGAAAATGGTAATTAAGTAAATTATTTGGATAAGTGAAAATTACATTTACAAGGATAATTAATTAGTCAATATTAATTATTCCTAATAAGGTTTAAGTAATTGGATACCAAAGAGAGGTATTCTAAGAAATGCCAATGAAGAATTTTAATTGGTTCATACGAAAGGGAATATTCCTCGATACCATACTCATCGGAGGAAAGAAAATATTGCACCAAAAGAAGGTCTGAGAGATGAATGGTTGTAGGTCTGCATAAAATGAAATTCCACTGTGGAAGTTTATGCTAGTGCCCCGTCTGGACGACGGTGTTGCCACATTAGTTAGTGTGGAAACTAAAATGTCACGAGGATGCCACATGCTAGTAAGAGAGATGTTGTCTATGTAAACCCGAGAATCTTCAGAGGGTCATAACTCTTGTCCCATAGCTCAGTTTTGAGCAAACTTACTGTCATTGGAAAGCTCTTGACAAGCAAAAGAAGATGGAGCTATGATAGAGAAGATTCAATATTATTAGAAGGAGAGAAAATTTAATACCCCATCTCCTAAAAGGTAATTAGGGGGTTGAGTGTGTGACAATATTGTTTCCTTTTACATTTTCAACTTGAAGATGTATTTTATGTTAGGTTAATAAACTTTTACCAGTTCTCTTAGTAGTGTGATTTAATTTTAAAATTTTCCTATTTATTTAAATAACATGTGTTGAAAATTGAGATCTAATTCTAGAGATGTGAAAAATACTAGTTGTTCATGTGCTATAAGCCCTTGCAGTAGCCAAATTAGACTCAAAAGTAGAACTTCCAATGCAAATTTATAAAGATAGTTTGTTGGTCAATCATTTATTCTTTTTATTAAGATTAGTTTCTTATTCATAGATGAAGAGATGGATTTAATATTCATCAATCAATCAATACAAGAACTTATGTTTTGCACAAATTGTGTATGTGCCTCATAAGAGAAAAGAGAAACCCTAGTTGATAAGTTAAATGACCTAAGTATTCTTGGCCTTGAAACATACGTATATTGTAATATTGTTAGTGGGGTACGTGTTGTACAGGGGGACCGTTATATCATGAGTGAGAAATGTGGTTGGAAGGTGGACTAGTGCCTTCGGGTGTGGCCCTCCTATACAATCTTTTCCCCATCACCCAATATGGCAGATAAGAATGGGGGCCTCAAATCCATTACAAAATATGCTCATAGTGAGCCCAACATGTCAAAATTAGGAATAAAACCTAGGTATGGCAGATAACATTCCATCCCATAAACACACAATCTAGACCCAATTGACAAAACTAATCAAAATATTGATTAATATTAAATAATTTAAATAATTATTAGAAAACAAAATAATATACTTATATACTTGTTTCATATACTTGTTTCAAGTTAATGATCAATATTAAATATTTGAAAAATATATATTCATGATGAATTTTATGTAATTATTTCAAATTAGTGATTAGAATATTTTTATCTACAAAAAATATAACAATGAGATAAATATACCATGATTATTTTTACTTATTTCTAATAATTATCATTTGAATTAAAATAAAAATTTGTATGTTCATTATTATCATAATCATTTTTCAATTAAATATATGTCATGACTATTCATGAGGCTCGAGGTGATGGGGATTTCGATACTCAAGTGGGGAATATAGTCCTATAAATGGGTTGCACTCGCACTAGGGAGTCAAATGTTTATAGAACCTTGGAGTTGCATTGGCACATGAAAACCCTAGTTGCTCGGGAAATGTTTCCCAAGGACCAATATTACTGCCAATTCAAGTGAATACTACAAGCACTAAAGGAACATAATTGGTTGTTGATCATGATGATGTCCTGGTTAGTCAAGAAGAATGGGGGTTCGTTCTAGGTTCTAGGGGAATATTTTCAGTCGCAGGGAACTCCAATGGATAGAGGTCACATGGCTAGTACTTTTTCACCTGCTCTCCAAGTGCCTCATTTTCATGCCTGAAAAGGATATTTATGGTCTACCCACTAGGGTTGTTTTATTTTCTTATACATATGATTACAGGTCTAGGTTGTTTTTTCTTTTTGTTAGCTAGCTTCATAGAATCTAGGTTGTTTCCATCCTTGAATAATTTCAATTTTTCTTTAAGCAGAATTTCCTTCTTTGGGAATGAAAATATTTATGAGTTCATGGGGTTTACTTATGGGTTCATGGGAATTGTTTTGGAAAAGATTATTCCATGTGAACTCTTAAGGAAAAAATATATTTATGTATAGACTGTGAATAGCTAATAGAATGTTTATACTTACAAAAAAAAAAAATTAAAAATTCAATTATATATATGAAATATATAATATTGTGAATAATTTTTCAATTACATATATATGAATTATAGGATATCATTAACAAGAATAAATATCCCATTAAAATTAATCAAATTTTAATAAAAATAAAATAATATTATAAATATCTCACTATCTAAATATTATAAACGTAATTATTTAAGTATAATCTAATAAAGATGATATTAATATTGTAAATGCATTCTTTATTTAAATACAATGTAATAATGATATTGATGATGATGATGATTAATGTCCACTAAGATCGAATTGGTCTATTGGACCTTAAGAAGGTAAGGGATTACTTGGAATTATTTAGAATTGTATTTCTTTGTTAAAAAAAATTTAAGAGAAATCTTCCTCCATCACCATAGTTTTGTTGACTTAAAAGGTTAGGAAGGTTAGTAGTGCCACAAATATTTTGAAATTATGATCTAATATGGGAATATGCTAGACAATATAAGAGAAAATGCTTTTCATCTTCAATTATTTTATTGTCACAAAGGTGACAAAGTCTTTCATCCCACAACATTTTAGGAATTCACAAACACCCAGTTTCACTATGGAGCTCATGAGAATTTGTTCTTATTTTAGAAATGTTTTTTTTTACACTTGTCAAAACAAAGAATTGTTTTTTATATTCCATATTAGGGTTGATTACTTCCTTATAATATATTATTTTTCTTTTTCTCACTATCTCTTTATTGCACCACATTTTCTCCTTAAATTTTCATTTAATAATACATTTAATCTTATCCTTACTATGCAAATTGATCTCTTCCTTTATTCCACAATGGTTTAGCCAAGATTGGGCATCTTTATTCCATCCACACTTGAGAAGGTGGTTTTGGTTGGAGTTTGAAGAAATTTTAGGAAGCCTCTCATCTTGCTTAGTTTTTAACTTATTCTTATACAATAGGTATCTAGTCATAGTTATGCTCTTAGTGGGGAAATTTTTTTATTCTAAGAAGAGGATACGGTAGATTGTATTTCCTTTAATTTTGAGATTATAGGTTTGTTATAAGATTAATCAGTAAGTGTGGACACAAACAGATCTCCCTAGATTCCAGTAGAAACTAGAACAAAACATAACAGAATGCCCACTTCGCCTTTAACTTCATCATCATATAAACTAGTTTAATGAGTTACAAGAGACATACCTTTTAAACGACGCTTGTCCTCACTAGTGTCATCTTTGTAGCTCCTTCCTTGAGTTTTCATAATAGTAATCATGTCTAAGAGTCACAAACCAACAAAGAGGGAAAACAAATATACATGTATTCTAATGAAGTCTGTATATGATCAAGTAATTATACAATAGAAGACAAGATTCTTATATAGGGAAGAAATGCATTACTATATTAAGTGAATAGAAAGTGGAG
>CBVK0101079683.1:0-11887 GCA_900067695.1 Picea abies
TTTTTATTAACTCCACAAAAGAATTGGGCAAAATACATAAGTATACATCATTCTGGAGTTAATCTACAAAATATTTGCTCATATCAAAAAACTAACACCAACGATGTGTTTGTGGTGTCGTTTTACCTAAAAATGACTGTCTCCATGCCTCGATCCGAGTCAGACACTTTCTGGCCCAAGAGGCACCCTTGCCTCGGTTTTCATGCCAAAATCTGTACCAGGCCATACATTTCATACGAGTCCATACGGGCGTGCTTAGACTCCTCTCTCGTGCTCCTTGTATGTTATGAATGCACTGTCTAAGCCCCTTTTTATACAATTTTCCGGGCAGTTATGTAGTAAGTGCAGTGGTTGGCGTGTTGGTTAAAGTGGCTAAATTTAGGGCGCAGTTAGAAGGAGGTACCAGGGTCGAATCCCATGGGCCTCCCCTTTTATACATATGGTTATAACAAAGACACATTCTGCTAAATATAACAGGTGGTTGCTTAAATGACAGAACATGTGTTAAAATTTTGGTGGAAAGGCTATATTTGGTGGACGGTTTTTACACTGGTGGGGCGGTTACCAAAATGGTGGAGTTGCTATATATAGTGGCATATGTGGCGGAGTTGTTAAATGATAGATAATATATATGGAGGGTTGCATGGTATAAACATAGGACCAGGGGCTGGGCCGAAGGCCTATCCCCTTCCCTTGGCGCCCATCAAACCTTTACACTTTAAAATATATGTGCACCATATAATAACCAAGGGACATCGTATGGTATAGTGGTAGTGCAGATTTGTGGGGCCTTTGGGCTAGTGAGAGGTCATGAGTTTGAATTCGGTGGAGTCAATAAAAAAAATCACATACCAACCATTGGAGGGGTGCCACGTGGCACCATATAATTTGTCCACAAAATTGCCACTTGTCACAATCTGATTTGCCCATGAAACTGACACGTGTCATCACCTAATTTTCCAATGTGTTTGTCATCCTTGCCACATCATCCCATGCCAACTCATCAATAAAGATGTGCCACGTGTCACCCTTGCAGTGGTGCCACGTGTCACTTTGACTTTTGACTAAGTTTGATTGAACTTTGCCCACTTATAACTTTTGATCTGTAACTCTATTTGACGAGCCGTTTGCGCTGTTAGAAATCTTGTGACGCGCTCTTTGTGATCATGCCCTTTTAACTGAGTTTTGGGAACTTTTAATTTTTTCCCTTTTGTTGTTTGTTGAAGCCATTATGAGCGTTATGATTTGCTTATGTGCATTCTGAGTTGTTCTTAGACGTCTCTGGATCCTTTTAGGATCAAGAGAACAATTTTTCATCCACAGATATATGAACAAACATAGGTTGTGAACAAGATGGTGGTACATTTGTTACGAGGATACTGCAGTAAACATCCTAAGCTATGGGATGAACAGTTGAACTATGTACAACAATATTCCTATAATCATGCCATGCATTCTTCTACTTAGAGAAATCATTTTGAAGTATGTTTTGGATACTTTCCTAAATCACCTATGAAGTTTATTTCGGATAATCAAGCAAATAGGATGAGCAAAATGATGTCGATAAAGATAAGAGGTTCATTCAAGGGATCCAACAGGTACATCAAGAAGTATAGGAACAATTGGAGAAAAGACAAGACAAGTACAAGGTGAGGCATGACAAACATCGGTTTGATCATCAGTTTAAAGTCAGTGATCAAGTATGGTTACATATCAGCACTGACAAAATGAATGGTGAAGGTAAAAAGATCAAGCCAATCCGTTATGGTCCATTGAATATTTTGGAGAAGATTGGTACAAATGATTTTCATTTAGATCTTCCATCTTATATGAAAATGTATTCAGTGGTGAATGTTGAGAATTTGAAAATTTATGAGCCTCCTATGATTATGGATGGAGATGAAGGTGTCCAAGTTCTGACAGTTGATGATTTTTCTCCAGAATATTTAGACGAGCTACATGAAGATGTTATCCTTGAGGTGATGTGGAATATATTCAAGTTGTTCTTAAAGGGGTAAAATCAAGAAAATAAAAGTGGATCGATATCGGTAAGGTGAGGGAACTTTACCCTCACTTAGTTGTTGAGTAATCAAGACTTTTGGTGGTCCAAAAGGCTTCCAATGGGGAGGAATGATCCAGGTGGATCTAAGAATGATCAAATTTTGATCGTCTCAAATGCTTTTGAAAATGAATTCATTGTGTAGAGCTCGATGATATATTTCCAATGGCACAAGAATTGCCTCAAACAGAGTTTGTATGAAAAAGTTATTGCCCTTCAAATTTTTGGTCAAACATGGTCAAAAGTAAAAAAGGGGGTGACACGTGGCACCACTAGAAGGGTGACATGTGGCACATTTGTACAAGTCGTATAGTTGAGTTGGTAGGGATGTACAGGTGATAAAGCAATGACTTGGACCAACCGACGTTGAACACGTGGCATGACCATACAGGCACGGGTGGACCAATGAGGGATTGTCACATGAAAGTCTCCCATTGGCCTAATATGGATAAGGTTGAATAAAAAAAAATTGTGAGCCCGAATGATCAAACCTAGGTCTCTCACATAATACTTCAACGACTTACCATTATGCCCATCGCATATTACTTAACCATATATGGCTTGACTTGTATTTATGTTGGTTGAATCTTTAGTTGGCGGGAAAATAGGATTAAGGGCATAGCCCCTAATCCCATGATTAATGTGAAAACGTAGTCCAAGATTCTCGAGGGTCATATTATGTATACCATCGCATATATAACAAACTATATCTGAAAACATTAATATAACATCTAACAAAGCGCCAAAGGACGGAGAGATCTACGAGGTCGAACCCACGACCTCCTCCCACATATGCCAAACATTTTGACCAATGCGCCAAAAGCGCCCTTTGATATAGGATGCCAACAATATTGCATTAAAGTTTTCCAAAGATTTTGGATGATAGTTAGGGACCGTACCCTATTGAAGTTGGCGCTTAGACCAAGGCAGGGTACTAAGTATGACAGAGTACGAAATATTGGTATGGATGCCAGAGCTATCATATTTTGCATCAAATTTTGTGCCATAGGGTATCTTTACTTTGGGTTTTCATTGTAATGCATTCCATTGGGTTCGTTGAAGAAAGTATAAGGTGTTTATACTCATTTTTCTCAAAATTTTGAGAGGAATTCAATGGTGCACTTTGTTTCTGAGTTTGAGCAATGAATAAAAAGGTCATTGTAAGAATACAAGCATTTGATCATTAATAAATTTGTCTCTCAATTGGAAGCGGACCCAGAGGCATATCCCAAGTTGGGTGAACTTCGTTAAAAAAAAAATGTTGTGTGCTTTATTATTGTTGTTTATATTTCACTCAGTTATCTTGCAAGTTATTTATCATTTAAGTGATTTTGGATAGATAAGTGAATTCATATTATTTGTAAATAGTCAAAGGGATCATTTAAATTTCGAATGAAGTTGGATATTTAAGTGTATTTAAGAACAAATTAACATCTAAATATTTTTGGATCACTAACCCTAGTCACGCGAGGTCGATTGCTCTAATGATATATTTGTGACAGACCCAAAATCAATTTGGTTCTAAGCTACTTTCCCCTAGCCATGAGTCATTGTGGTTTAAATCAGTACCAAGCCACTTGGGCTCTCCATGCTCAAGCCCTAACCTTGACCGAAAATCCATTTCAAGACTCAACCATATTTTGGTTCGCACACTCATATAATAAAAAATCCTAGTATGATCACCTCTAGTGTATACAAAGGAGTTAATACAATCACCTTTGGTTTATTTGGAGAACATTACATGATCTCCTCTAGTCTCACAGGATGACTTGGTGAGATCTCCTTCGGTCTTCACCGGAGGAGTTAATACAATCAACGTCGGTCTTCACCGAAGCACTGAATAAGAACATTGTCGGTGTTCTCCAGAGCACTTAATAATATTGTTGTCAGTTTTTCTAGAGAAATTTGTGTTATCTCATCTAGTCTTCACTGGAGAGCTTCTCAAGATCGATTTCAGTATTCATCGGAGCACTTCTTATGATTGGCATTGGTCCATCCAGAGGACTTGGAAATTTTCCCTCCGATATCATTGGAAGACTTAAACTTATCATCGCTGACTTTCACTGGAACACTCTGCACAATATTCGTCGATTGTCTCTAGAAGACTTTACAAGATTTCCTCTGGTATTCACTAGAGAAAATTGCCTCATCATCCCTAGTGCCCAGCTAAATATCTAATGTGATTTATTCTAGTTTAAAACCAGAGGACTTTATTCAAACTCTGGCAGTTTCCATCAGAGGAATTTGAACAATCATCTCTGGTATTCACCAGAAGAATTGACAAGAAATGTTCTGATACACACCAGAGAAGTTCCCACGAACTGCTCCGACTTCAATTCTTCACCATTGACAAAGATAACATTAAGCTTCACCAACTTGTCTAGATTCTTCACCCGATTCCTCGCCAAAACCTAAACTCTCATAATGTTTTTGATCATCCTCTCATTCGCAGATGATGATCTTCCACCCAACATTGATAAAAGTGACTCTTCAGGTACTTGACACATGGGTTACATGAGCAAATTTGTTTTTCATACATATGTTTACAAATCCTTATATGATCATATTTTTATTTCATGGCTTTGTTTTTGGGCTAATTTCATCTATGTGTTTTAGGTTAAGAAATGTCTCCACGAAAGAAGGTGACAAGCAAAGCACCGACCATAGAAGCCGTTGGGAGTGGTAGCTAGCATGCAGATGAACCTAACACCCCAAGGATGATTTATGATGACATAGAAGGACTCCTAGAGAAAGGAGGATACTCACTTGAATGGGGCAACATCTTTTGAATGTTAAAGAAACAAAAGTTCCTCATTGATGTTGAAGACCAAGATGAGCTTAAAGTTTTCAGGAATATCAAAAAATCATGAATACATAGAGTAACAACCCATGCTGCAGTATTTTCATGTGCAAATTCCTTTTCTTGGATTCTCAAGCATGTATACTTGGAGAACATGTACATATGAAATGTTAGGGGATATCCCATAGCTTCATTCTATCCAGTTGGTCTAGCAAAGTTCTACCATCTAGAGAAGGGAACCCAGAAGTTAGATGATGAACTTATCGGTGGATTCAAGCACATGGAAAAAGACTTATTCAACATCTAGTACAAACATGATAAAGAATTCAAACACAAACTAAATGACAGGTACCCGACCACCATGCTAAGGAACCCATATCAAGACATCATGGTTATGATCTACAGGTTTTATGGAGAGACAAACATTTCCAGATTTACTTTTTCATATATGCCCCTAATCTACTATTGTGTGGATGAAGGGTTGTCATTCAACTGGGTTGATATCTTGTCAACAAATTTAACAGATTCTACCGTAGTCGTTAAGGGAGCCCAACTCAAAACATTTATATATTTTCATGCGTCCTCATATCTCCTGGATATCACATGCGTGGAACATCAATTTCCAAATATGGGTTGGGCATGGCAGACGACAAACCCAACCATCCACGTCTACTACAAAGTACTCTTGGATCACAACTATAGGATAGAGTACCATAGAATATGTGACCACTTGATGGTGCCATTATATGAATTCATTTTTTTCACACCAACCCCGTGCATGACTAACAAGGCATTATCAGTAATTATAAGGATAGGGGATTGATACTTAATGGAGCATGGTATGTACATCAGAATATACGGAGCCACCAAATCTCCACATCTACTCCCTATATTTTTCCCAGACAAGTTGGTTCTCCAAGAAGTGTCCCACCAAACTATGATCAATGGAGTTGGGGCATTGTTCTACAAAGATAAGAAAGTTATTTGTCCCCCGCTCCCATTGTGGATCAAATCCTACTCATTCAGAACCACCAAGAAAGCTCAAGATGAAGTGGATATTATATTATCATATATCTTCGAAGAAGAACGATTAAGGATGAATGACCCAAAGAAATTGGTCAAGGATCATTGTAATAAGTATGGCATCCCATGGGTATACACTTCGTCCACATGGGAGGAAGAGGAAGTCCATTTTGGTGCCAAGACATATGATGAGGTCATTTCCAGAAGACAAGGAAATCCCCTAGGGAGAATCGCAGATGAAGAAGGAGCTCGTGAGGAAGCTTGCAAGAAAGAATAAGAACAAGCAACAACAAAGGCATATGATGTAACCACATCTGTGCATTTCAGATCAACGGAAGAAGAAGAAACATTCATAGAAAAGAAGAGAAGGAAGAAATAAAGAGTCCACAAAAAGAAGATGTCACAAAAAAGAAGAGGAAAACTGATGAATCCATAACTAAATATAAAGTTGATGTAGTAGTCACAGTAGCTAAAGTAGAAGCAGAAGCAAAGGTAGTTGTCGAGAAAGAAGTTAAAGTTTAACAAAAAGAAACAGATGAAAGAGCTACAACATAAGTAGGAGTAGAGGCAGAAACGGAACAGAAAGCAACAAATGAATTTGCAACCAAGGAAACATAAGAGGAACAACATAAGAAATATGAAGAATCATGGAACAATGATGAATCACCGATGGACACTGATATCTCATAGATATCAAAAAAAGGTGACAACAGTCATACTCAATTCCATGGGCTGGGTCTAGGACTTCACACCCCATATAAACCAAGCAGAGTGTCAAACCTAAAAAAGTTCAAGTATGACAAAGAAATTGTCCACATCATGCAACAAGTATGAAAGGTTCCAGTCACAAAAGGAACCCATTGTCTATCTTCACAAAATCCCCAATGACATAAAATGCTCGCGATTATAATATTTTTGTAGCCTCTATTGGAACTTCCTTCTCCATGACAAAAGAGCATACCATTAAGAACTTGTATCCCAGAGCCACAAAAGGATGCTAGGATCAAGGAGTTAGAATAACAACTCCAACAAGTAAGAATAGATGAAGGAAACTTGAAGGATTTAAAGGAAAGCACAGAGAAAGTCAAGGAAGAACTAGAGGAAGCCATCACAGACATGTATTCCCACCTACACCTCTTTCAACAGACATCAACCACCATTATGGAACATCATAGCCAAGTACAAATCAACAACATCCAGTTCATCACTATCTGGGAAGGCATTGGAAATATTGATAGATGGATTGTCGAGAACCCGAATCCGCCAGTGGACCTTCCTCACCCCTCAAGCATAAAAATAAATATTGATTACGCTTCGCTATATTGATACCAGCAAGTTGGAAAGAGAAGAAACAAAGAGATGACCAGCTTGGTGGATATCTATTCATAACTGCACAAAGAAACACAAGTATTGATACGAAAGTGTTGACTCCCTCCCCTGGAAGAGTTTGGCAAGACTCTCACAATGGAACAACTACTTGAGAAGATATAGCGGAGAAAAATCCACAGGCGAGAGATAACCTAATTGGCCACCAAGGTGATGATGGAATTGATTGAACAACATCTCATAAAGCCTACCAAATTCCACACCGTGATCTAGGAATTCATGGATACCTTAGCAAAAGATATGCAAACTCTCAATGACAACACAACCATGCACGAGGTCGCTCTTGAAGAACTGTCCTATCACAAGATCATATTTCTCTAGGATCCGTTAGATATTTGGACATCCTACATTAGGGATAAGAACATGTAGTCAAGACAAAATAAAAAAAAATGGATTTTGTTGTTATTTATATTCTATTTTGTCTTTTTCCAACCACTTTCAACTTTGTCTCTTTTATCACACATGTCATACAACTAGTAAGGGAAGATGAAAGGTTTTTTATAACTGATTTTTGAGGAATAAAAGAAGGAATTTTTGGGATTTAGTAATAGTTGTATAAATAAAGGAAGAGACCCATTTTGAAGGGGATTTTCAAGCATTGTATACACTCAAGAAACTTTTTAAAGAGAAAACAATATGTTAATTAATATTGAAAAGACCTCACGGCCAATTTTGAAGGAGAGAAGAACTTATGTGCATTGTTGTTTGTTGTAAACTATTTTCAGCAGATTGTCTATTGTTTACATGGGTACATGTTGTTTCCTATAGATTTTTCTTAATCAATTGTTATTTTTATTACAACTTTGTTATTCTTTCTCATGCTTGTGTCCTAAGCATATGAGTTTTTAATGTATGCAGTAATATAAATTAGACTATTATGGTTATGTATTTGTATGCATGTGTTATCTAACTTTGTGTCTTCATAAAAACTATATGATTGAATTGTTTGCAGAGTTTAGTTTCATTTTAGCTCATTTGGTTACAATAGTGTGCTCCTAGATAGGATAAGATAAGACATAGTAGATTAGATTTATTTTATGCTTTTAGATAGTATTCATCTACATTTGCATTTGCATAACCATCCAACCATTCACCCTCATAAATAGTAATGGCAGCTGGGACAAAATTTGGATGGGTCTCCTAAACCAAATGATGCATAGTCTAATTGGGACTGTGTACCGAGGACGGCCCCTTACTGTTGCAGGTAATTTCTGCTCCGTCAACACAATGATACCACTATTCTAAAATATATAATATTATTAACTTAAAAAAATATTAAATACCTTTCTTCATATGCATATGCATTATCCCAATTTCACCTTTGCAATTGAAACATGTGGAATTCTTAATAAATAAAAAATCCACATTCTCACCAACTTTTTTTACTTTTCTTCATCTTCTAGGCCTTCAATAACATATAAACAAGACACTTTAGTGCATATGATTAGTTACCAATGTTTTTTTCAAATTGTATAAACTAAGAGAAAAATTCAATCCTATGGCATCAAAACATCATGATTTATTATTAATCAACACACACATAAAATATTGGAAATGTTAACATAATTATTAAACCTTTAAAACTACCTCATGTTGCACGAGGATTTTGCTTGATTCTAATCTATTTGATTTCTCATAGTTAAAAACATCGCACTCTTGGATTTTATGGTGGTATGTTTGTTGGAAATATTGATTTCATGATGTCAAATACAAGGGGAGCCTACAAGATCTCCAAGATAAATATTACAAGCCTACATATGTCCAAGATAAAGATTGCAAGACAGATATTGTTGAAACAATTATTTTTGGTCAGTTTGGATACCCTATATTTGAAGTAATTTTTACCCTACATACCTAGATCAGATGGGAGGACCAGTTATATGGTTGGAAATATTATTCTAATACCTTTCCAACGATATATTACATTCCCTCTAACTCTTTAAGAATGAGGAGATGTGAATTTTTTAATCTAAAAACCCATCCAAAAAATTGAGATTGACTCAGCGAGTCTTTGCAGGTTGGCCCTGAAAGTGGGGACAAAATACTATAAATACAGGATAGATTGTCATATTTGGAGAGAAACCAAGCAAGATCTCAAGTTCAAGGTGCGCAGAAGTGATCTAAGGTGCGCTAAAGGTGTTGTGGTGTCTTTCTGGTGTGTAAAAGAAGTCTAAAGGATTTTCTTGGGGTCTTTCTTGTTCTCAAGGTGTGCTATTAAGGACTAAAGGTATGTGATGATGTCGTGTGCATTTTTTTAGGTTGTGATGCTATCATAAGTGGATTTTGTCGACAATGAATGTTGTCGTCGATGGATGTTGTCGTCAGTGGATGTTGTTGTCAGTGAATGTTGTCGTTAGTGGATGTTGCCATCAGTGGATGTTGTTGTCAGTGGATGTTTACGTCATTGATTACATTATGGGAATGATTATATCGGGCTTGCTAGGGTTTGAAGGATTTTATATGGAATGAAGCATGCAAGTGAAGTCATAAGTACTCTGTGTATGAAAATCTTGGACTGGTGTCTACACATATCTTATTGATTTGGTGCTCAGTTGAGGAGATTGGTGTCTCTAATAGGTTGGTGCCTACATATTGCTGAGTTGGTGCTCATTTAAGGAGATTGGTGTCTCCAGTAGGTTGGTGAATGTAATATTTGTAACACTAGGTTGGTGCATACAAACATTTATAAAGATAAGTTTTGTGGTTTTCTCCCGCAAGGGTGTCCACATTAAACTCTGTGCATTGTGATTTGAGTTTATATGTGATTATGGTTTCTAAGTTAATGAATGATTGATGATGGTTAAATAAAGTAAAAATTATTGTATATTGATTCACCCCCCCCCGGCCTTCTTATTATAAGCATAATCTCAATAATTAGTATCAGAGTCGGTTCCTTCAGAAACAGTCTAACCACTGGAAGGTATATCTTAGGAGCACACATGGCTAGTCAAGAAGGTTTCTTCACAAAAAAAAGGTCCATTGTTTGACACAACAAACTATGCATTATGGAGTGTAAGGATACAGACTTATCTAATTTCTCTTGGGTTTGATATTTGGAAATCATTCGTGAATGTTTATACAACCCCCAACAACTCCACCAATAGATGTGGTCGAGAAGAAGCCTAGTGAACATAATGAAAAAGCCATGAATGATATATTGAGTGGTCTATCAGAATCATAATATTTCACAGTGATGCATTGTAAATCGGTAAAATATATTTTGGACAAAATTCAAAATATCTTTGAAGGTGATGACAAGGTTAAGAAGGAAAAGCTCCAAACAGATAGAAGATAGTTAGAGAGTTTAAAAATGGAAGATGAAGAAAATGTTGTAGCCTATTTTCTTCGAGTGGATGAAATTGTCAACACCATCAGAAGACTTGGTGAGGAGGTTGAAGAATTAATCATTGTGCAAAAGGTTCTTAGGTCTCTCCACTTAATATTTGATGCCAAGGTCTATTCCATTGAAAAAATGAAGGATCTGGAGAAACCAACGATGGATGAGCTACATGGGATTCTCACTGCATGTGGGATGAGGACAGAAAAAGAAAAGCCAACACTTAAGGAAGTAGATTTAAAAGCATCAAAGAAGACAAAAGGACACAAATTGTGTGATTTTTATAGCCATGAATCAGATATAGAAGAAGCACAATTTATGAGAAAGTTGAAAAGAGGATCTAGCAAACACAAAGGTAAGCTACCCTTCATGTGTTTTAATTGTGGTAGAGTAGGGAATTTTGTTGCTAAATGTCCATATGAAAAAAGGAAAGATAGTGATGATGAGGACAATAATATAATTAAATATTATAGACACAAAAGAGTAAAATATACTAAGAATAAGAGTGTTTACTCTAGAGAGGATAGTAGCTCGTCTGAATGAAGTGATGGATATCTTTTTGATATTGACAAAGAAGAATTCCTCTTCATGGCCATGGATACAAATTTTATCGATAAATAAAGTGAATATAATAAGAAATAAGAAGAAGAAGAAGAAGAGATTGATGGGGAAGTGAATCTTGAAGCAGAACTCATTAGTGCCTTAGATGAAATAGACAAACTTAGGGAAAATAATAGAAAGTAGAAATACCAATTGTTTAAATATGAAGAGGAGGATCATGATTTTGAAGAAACAAAAAAGACAATTATCATCTTGAAGACTCAAATAGAAGAGGCAAAAATGATAAAAGAAGTGGTGAGAAGATAGCTGGAAGAAAAGGAAGAAAATTGCAAGAAGATAGAAGCTGAAATAGTTTCCTTGGGAAAGGAACTAGAGAAAAAAATGATCAATTGAATAGAAGCTTGAAGTTTGGAAATAGTAATAAAATCTTAGATAATATTCTCAGTTGCCAAAGGTCGCCATTCACCAAGACATGTCTTGGCTATGGTGAGAAACAAAATACCCTCGAGGGAGATGCAAGCACTAAGGTCAAAAAGCCATCAGAAAAGAAAAATGAAGAAAAACATAAAATTTATGGCAATATTCTCAAAGGCTTCATCAACAATGAAAGCAGCAATAGAAAAGGAAATGATGACCATCAAAAATATGATTCTTCCCACAAGAATGAGTGATCCGAATTATTTTCGGCACGAAATGAGAGTGGAGATATAATAAATAAATG
>CBVK0101079690.1:0-32340 GCA_900067695.1 Picea abies
TGAAGGCACTCTAGGGAGTTGGCTCTATGAGACTGAAAAACAAGAAAACTTGTGGTATCACACTTTTATTTTAAAATCTATTTTAAGACCTTGAGGTATGCTAGATGTAATCATATGTGGTACTATTATCATTTTGATTATAATGAAAGCCACCCTGCTCCTTTGACTCATTTTTTTCCAAATAGGTATGAGTTTGTGTATTTTGCATTATTGTTAATATATATAAATTTTTGTATGTTTAAAATTTATAATAAACTCTCTTTCATAGTTGGTAATAATTTGTCATTCAAATATTGAATCTGAGTATACATATGTGTTATCTTGGTAATTATTTACTGAGTCAATTAATGATATGTATTTACTTTAATTATTTTCTAGTTGTGTGAATTATTTTTGTATCTTGACATCTCATCCTTATCATGATCATTTTTTGTTAATTCTTCATATTTGTGTTTTTCTTGGTAATTATTTACTAAGTTAATGTTGAGGTGTATTTTCTTTAATTGTTATCAAGTTGTATGAACTATTTCTATAGCATGGGAGCTTAATTTGATCTAATGTTCAATTTCTCTTATTCTTCTTTCTCCTAATTGGGATGCTATGAACTATTTCTATATCTCAATTAGGATAATATATGTTTAGAATAGAGATAGATTAGTTCTTTTTGTTTTCTACATAGTATCTTAGAACTATATTTAGGATTCATAAGAGCTTCAAGGAAAGTCTCCTTTCAAGGAGAAAATTCCCCTTAGTGGCAATAGGTCTCACATACCAGTGGACATCACCACATCAAACAAATATAGGCCTAATTGGGGCCTTGATTGGGTGATGATCCCTTGTTTCAGGAGGGAATTTTCTTGCCTATCAACAATTGGCACTAGAAGGAAGGACATTTGGCAAGTAAGCCCTTTTTGAGCTCTTTATTTGAATTTATTCATTTTGAAATGGCTCCTATCACTATTTTGTAACATCCTTTCAGTCTTCCTAAGCTTGCTAGGAATATTTCTAGAAAGACAATAAATCTCTTGCAAAAATTGAGCTTTTATGGTGAAGTTAAAATTTTTTCTTCTCATCATATGTTTAATTTTAATCCTATTTACAATCATTTACATGTATTTGATGAGAGTGAGATCTACATAATTTTTACTATTACTTTAAGAGGAAGAATCCATAATTGGTTTGAAATGTTTCCAGCCAAATCTATTCACACATGGAAACAATTCATAAAGTTGTTTCTCAATGCTCATGAGGATAACAATTATAAATAATTGTGGTTGGAAGTGGAGAATCTTTGTATACATGAAGGTGAACATATCAATGTTTTTTTTTTTTTTTTTCCAAATTTATTAATTTGCTGCAAATTTCATGAGAAAGATCAACCTTTTGTAGAAGATGCATTAGATTGGTTTCTCTATCTTAATTATATTATAACACACAAGAGCAGGAAAATAATGATGAACGTAAAAGTTGATTTATTCCATGATATGCATGTTACTAAAGATATTATCTCATAAGTTAATGTTTATTCAAGCTCTGTTTCTATTAAGTCCTCTAATAACACTGAAATTGTTATGTAACAAGAAATGTTAGGATTTCATAATGGATAGTTTCAAGAACAAGAGAATGTGTCTGAGTATTCCATTATTACATTCAACAATGATACTAAAACTCTTGTTGAAATACATATGGTAGAAGAAGAATTAATGCTTATAGCCCTTGAAACTAAAGGGATAAGTGATGGCTATATTAATGGTGACATTGCATTGTCTTCTTTTCATGTGGAACTAAGTCCCCTTATCCTGGCACATAACTTATCAATAAATCAAAGTTTACATGAGAATGTTTCTCTTGCAACAATGAATGAAGGTTATCCTATCAAAAGGGAAACATTTAACTTTTTATACTCTGAAAGATTTTACTCTTTGTATCCATATATGTTTGTTGACTTTGATATTAATGATTTTCAAGTTAAGACTCCATTATGTTCAGATTCTAGTTTGATGCAAAGTGATGGAAAAATGTCTTACAAGAATGAGGGAAATGCTTCCATTCAATATAATTCATTTCTAGATTATGATGAAGAGAATGATCTTTTTATGAACACTGCCTATGAAACACATGCATGTTTTTTTAGTTCATCTGATGTCATTGGAAATACTGATTTGGTTTGTAAGTTAGAAAGAGATTAAATCATTTCTCATGTAGTATTAGATATTGATGATGCCTAAGGACTTCATCGCAAGATGATGGTCATGAAAGGGTCTCATGTTATTAATTCCAAGTTTGAACACAAAAGGAAAAATGAGGTAATTTACTGCAAGGTAACGTCGAGCTCTCATTTTGTTTCTTTTTAATTTAATAACGATGACATTTCTTTAAAGAAAACATTCTCCCCTAAACCCCTTTCCGAATCTTCAAATCATGATCATGATAAGATTTTTTTTTATCATGATCCTAATGAGATATCTATTCTCTCCATTAAATATTTACAAACAGTAAATGACTTCCAATCTTTTTCATATGATCCAATTGAATTTTGGTTGGAAGAATCCTTTTTGAAGAAGTTTCCATTTCATATTCTTCTCTTTGTGACTAAGAAATTAGATTAATTCTTCCCATGTTTGGATATGAAGTATTACAATCCCAAGTGTTAATACTTTACTTGTTTCTTTTTTCAGTATTGGAGTTACTCCAATGGTTACATTGGATATGAAGTATTACAATCCCAAGTGTTAATACTTTACTTGTTTCTTTTTTCAGTATTGGAGTTACTCCAATGGTTACATTGGTATATGATTTCACCTAGTTTATCTTTTATTAGAATGTTGTAGTGTAGAAGTAGTTTACTTTAATGTGTTCTTTGCCTTTTTTTGTCTCTTTATTTTTCATTTCATTATACTTTGAATAATATATTATTCAATAAATCTCAAACAAATGGCATGGCCTATGCAGGTTACCTATTTTCACTTTCAAAGAGCGAGTTAAAAACTGGTTGAAATCTCTTCTTGCCAGATCTATTCACAACTAAAAACCATTCTCAAATGAGATTTATAATGATTTTCAGAATTATGATTACAATGATTTAATTGGTTAATTGCACGATCTACAAAAATGAGAAGATGAATTGATTGAGGGGTTCCTATCAATATTTATCAATATTCATGAGCATTTGTCATATATTTTCTTTAGTTGATAAACCTTCTCTTATTGAACTTGCTAAACATTTTATACATATTAATTCCCTTTCTTTTGGACAAGATCAATTATATTATATTGTTGATTTGCTATCATATTTCTATTTTAAAGATGGAATCATATGTGATTTACAAGAGATTCCCTATATTATTTCTCCACCTACTTTCCCTACTGATAAACATGTGATCTCTTGCATATAAATTTTTAGTTACAAGCTTGTTGAGTTCCCTTGGAAGAAAAAAATGTGGAAGTAATTCTTGTGGATGACGAGACACGTTTTTTCCAACCAATGGTTATGTCAATTTCTCATCATTCACCTTTATCTATAGGATCAAAGGAGAAGCAAAAGGAGAACGAAGAAATATGTCACTCTTTTGAATATTCGGCAATCACTTCTCAAAATTTGGAGGAAAAAGTAATCTCTTTTGATCAAAATTGTATTTCAAAACAAACTTCTTTTCATTTAACTATAGACAACGAAGAAGAATATATTGGACTTACACTCATGGATCAATTTAATGAGTGTATCTCCAAGATGATTTTTCGACCTTATTTTGAAAATTTTGATGATATGCCTCCATTTTTTTTGTTTTTTAATACTTGTGAACATCATCATGACATAAATAATCTTTTGAGTTCCAATATATTACAAGAAAAAGAGATAAACACTAGTAGAAGAAGTTTTTTTTAGATCTACATGATATTAAACATTTTTGTTTAGAAGAAAGTAGAATTGAGAAGGTTGATGATATTAAAGTTTTCCCAAATCAAAGATTTTAAATGATTCATTAATAATTGATTAATTGGGAAAGAATATTTATTTTGAAGATAATCATGATAGAGAAGCTTTTCATTCCTTGATTTCCGGTAGCCATTATTGTTTATAGCCTAATATATTTGATGCTTCTCATTTGCAGATAGTTATACCTGATCTTTTCCAAATGTTTTCTCCAGGATCATTTTCTCATGAGGAGCCAACTTCCAATGATCTACAGTTTGAAAATGAGAAGGATGAGGTGGTAGATTTTGATTTATTCCAATTTCTCCCCTATCAACCTTTTAGTTGGGAAAATGCTATTTCTATGGATACTTGTAAAATTATGTCTTTTCTAGATTCTTGCATTATCCTGGATGTGAAATATGCAAATCCTTGTTGTTGTCATGAACAATTGCATGATACCATTACTATTACTGATATTTTTTCTATACAATTGGATCATTTTGATGTGGTACAATTTAAGTATCACAATCCTTCTCAGATTCTTGATCATTTGGAACATCAATTGTTAGCTAATAAGGCACTTCGATTGTGTCAATTACTTATTATATTACTTCAAAAAAAAATGACATAATTGACAGTAAGGAACATATTCAAGGTAGTATTATGAACAATTTCACTCCTAACTCACATCATTTATTTATTCTTTCATTTATCTCTCTTCAACAATTCCATATTTTTAACTTTGAGAATCATGTTGGAATTGAAATTTGGTTAGATATTTTTTATAAAAAATGGTTCCTGTTGAATTTCAAAAGAACTATCCTACATGTGTTGAATAGAGAAGTTAATATTTTAATTCTTTCAATTTTTTATAGAATATTAATCTCCTAACTGTATCTTATTTACGATGATCATGTCATTGCAGGTTCATAATTACGTGGATGGATGCATTGGCAGTTTGATTTCACTTAGTGTTTTTTAATAATCAATGTAGTTTAGAATAAGTTTAAAAGTAGATTAATTAGTTTAGTTTTGGTTTGTTTCTTTCACACGTAGATAACCTCTCTTTTGTTCACTTAAATAAGCAATTATGGAGCAATACATCAATCTCAAGTTGAAAAAAAGCCATCATTAAGATGCATTCATGGAAGTTTACTTTACTTTTCTTCTCTCTTAGTTATTTATCATCTCACTCATGATTATATTCATTAAACATTTATTTTCAATTCCTATATTTAGTTTCTGATTATTAGTTAATAATTGTAAAGACTTAGTTGTGAAATGTTTAGTGTGATCAATTTTCTAAGATTGTGAAGCAAGAATATTTTAAGAGAGAAAAATGAGTAAGAAATTGGTTTTTGGTTACGCATCACTTTCATTCTTTTAATCTCTTTTGACGTACAACTTAATTAATGTGGCTCTCATGTTTTGAAATTGATGTCATAACTGTGCATTTAGTTTAGGGTTTATCTTTAGCATTTTCATTTTTCTATTTTCTATTTCTTTATGTTACTTTATTTTAATAAAAAGGCCCGATTAGCTAAACATCTCATGCGTTGGTAAACATAATTTCTATCTATCACAATCATAATTTTAAAGGAAAGAACATATTATTTACAAAACATGGGAAGGATCTAATAGGGACACGAGTTCAAATTTACAATTCATCTTATCCCTAAAACCTAATTCCTCCTTTCTATTTCGACTTGTGATATGTTAAGTTATTTGTTTACACAATTTTCCTTGTTGAGATATTGGTATATTTAGGGATTATTTTGATTTGAAAATTTTATTTTTTTATTTATAGGTCATTTTTTATTAAATATTTTTTTTTTACATATATATATATATATATATATATATATTTAACATACTTTCAAGTTTGCTTGATTGTTATGATTTTTCCATTAAAATTGGGTATGTCCAAGTGTTTGTTTTTTGCTTGAAATTTTGAAAGGGGTTATAAGTATCCTAGACAAATAAATGATAGTATCTCGGTCATTCTTAAATGCCTTTCTACAACTGAGATCATTAGACTTAATCATCTGTATAAATTTCTATGACTTATAAGTAAAATTTCTATATTTGTGGTGTAACTCCTATGTTACTAAGAATTCATATTTATAACACTGACAAGTTTAGGTTTCTTACAAGTTTCTTCTTTTGTGCCCCATTTACCTCACATTAAATGGATTACACCTAAAAAGATTGATGGAAGGAAGACCTTAAGATAAACTTTGAAAGTGAGTAATCTTCCAAGCAAATATAAACAACTCTCATATCACCCCGCTTCCCTAAGCACCTAAATTACACATGAAATTATATATATATATATATATATATAAGGGTGTAACATAATAAAGGGAAGTTGAAAAAATTATGTGGTGTGGGAAGTACAAGTAAACATGTTGGGGCTATGGATGCTCACTGGTAGTGGGTCCATACATGTATAATACTAAGGCACCTTTGTCGGGGCTATGGACACTCATGGGCAACAAAGGAATGATGATTTAAAGAGATAAGAGGAACATACATAGGTAATTGTTTACTCACCCAAAGTGAAGGCCCTATGTCACACCTTAAATCAATTATTTGTGGATTAAAAGCTAAGGAAAATGAATCTCATAAATTGGCTTGAAGAGGTAGTCTATCAGTTACCTGGTGTATGTGGTTAGTGTGAATATCTTTTAAATTCATAAACATATGGTGGTACCCATATTTAAGAGATGTATCTTCACAATCATTGAGATTATTTTTAACATTAGGTGTGAATAATTATTTTAGGTAATGTTAGACATAAATAATTGCTTCTCCCAGTGGGTTTCCATTTGTTGAGGAATTAACAAATGATCAATAATCAGGGTGCTCATGGCCCACTCACTTCACCAACACAGAGACCAATGCAAAAATTTAATTTCTTCTCTCTATCTCAGTCTGTCTCTGAGTTTTGCATAGAGCTCTCTGTCTTTTTGAGGCTACCAAGTTTCATTCTTTTGTTTGGTGCAAATATCTCTCTTCTTTGATCTTCCTAGACCAATATTACAACCATTCTATAATTAGGTGACAACGAATGGTAAAGGGGAACGTTGGTTTGTGCTTGGATGATCCTCTCAAGCAACCAAGCGATGCTTCTCCTGAAACACTTCCTTTGGTGCATAAAACTTAGAAGAAAACTTTAGAACAAAAGCTTGGCGTAGATTTTAAAATAATTTATGTTTCTTTAACATATCAGACATGACAAAGGCTTGTATGTTTTCTTTTCTTGAGACAAAGTATTCTAGGGATTAAGTGTCTCTTTTATTTTATTTTTGCGCCATTCCATAAACTCTTTGGTTGGATTATTTCTCAACACATGAGCTAGAAACCAATTAACTTATGCAATAATCCATTATTATTTAATGGATAGATGTGGAAAAGGCATGCATTATTAACTCATGCAATAATCAACTATTGTTTAATGGATAGAGGTGGAAAAGGTGCACATTATTAAATCATGCAATAATCAATTCTTATTTAATGAATGAATGATATTGGAAACTAGCCCACTCATTCAATGCACCAGCCATATATTGTCCACTCATTATATGTCTCATAACCATTGCATCATCCCTGCCACAATAGTTATGCTCAGGCAACCAAATCTCCTACATAGTACATTACTAGGTTGGCTCTCATAGATTATAATTCCCAATTCGACTGCGAGGTGTGGAAAATAGGGAATATCAACCAATTTATTTTGGAGGATTCCCAAGGAGATAAGGTTTACCAATGGATAACAAAGAGCCAAAAAAACGTGGTCGCTCTTATGTTTAAGGGTTCACACAGAGCATTGAACAATAAATAAAAATTGTGTGGGTTCACTTGCATGCTAGTGTTTGAGTCATGTGCATTGTTAGATTAGAAGAAGAGGTTGTATATTCTATTAAACGAAAATATGAGAACTATATTGAATGCCCAACACTCAAAAAATTGCTTGGATATGGAGAAAACAACCCAACAAAGATTGGATTTGCTCAACAAGACTAAAAATTGCCCCAACCAACAAAAAGGATGCCCAAGAACAAAATAATTTTCAAAAAAACAAATGGAACACCCAAGAAAGGTAAAATTCACCCCAAAAACAAAGGGAAAGCCCAACCAAGGTCAAATTCAACCCAACAAGAAAAAACATGGCTCAGGGAATGGAGAAATGTCCCAACAAAGATTGAATATATCAAACAAAAGGAAATTTTGTGTGGACACTTCAATACAACAAACAAACAATAGAATTCACCCCAAAGGGAGAGAGGGTATCCTAGGAGAGAGAAAATTATGTTTGGAAAGTTTTCTAACAACTTCATAAAGATGGTCGTAGATTTCCCTTTTCCCTATTCAATCAATGGTGGAGGATAACTATCCATTGTATTGTTAAGAACCTTTAAACCAACATGCTTTAAAGGAAAATCCTCACACATGATAAATAAAAGAATATGCAACAATTAATTATGCACCCACTCAAATGATATATAAAGTATCCATTTAAATATAACCAACAAACTACAACTAAACATAATGGAGGATTCAAACTAGATACTTATCACACATATAGGAAAAACAACTCACTAAAATGAGTTTTTTTATTATTTTGGAACCCAATTGGGAAAACCAGTCGAATGGTGTTCAATAATCTTCCTCTTATCATGTCTACAAGTTTACAATGCTCTCCTCCTCCTTGGCCAAAAAAATCCCTCTGAGTATGAGCGAGAGTGAATAAATAGGGAGATCTAGAGGGTAAGGGAAGGCCAATAGCCATGGCTCTTCACTTTGAGTTCCTTAGCCTTCTTTCCTTGTTATTTTAATTATTTTCTTTAACTTTTTAGTTATATCATTATTTGTCTTAGTCCACGTAAACTTGCATAATTTTAAGTGTCTTACATAATGCATTTTGATTGTCAATTTGTTTTGCAAGTACTAAGTATTATCCACCCTTCAGTCCATATCCATTTTTTATTACACCTCCCCATTGAGAGGCCTTTTGGTCTCCAAAAGATATAGGAAACCAATCTGGATCAGTGTTGTCTGCTTCTATGGAATGTGGCTCCGACACTGGCTCCTGGGTTCAACTCTAACTCTTGCTCTGGCTTTGGCTCATGGCTCTCATTAATGTGTCTAGTCCTTGGCTATGGCTCTGGCTCTGGTTCTGGCTCACTTTTTCCCCCAATGCAACAATCTTCTCACTGACTCTTAACTTTGCACAATCTCATAATCTGAACTCTAGGCTCAATACCCATTCCTGTCTTCCTCTTTGACTTGGAGACATTCCATCTCGACTATCAATGAAGCCAAGTTGAATGTTGGTTTGTTCAATGTGACCCCAACATTCTAACATCACGTATCAATCCCACAAAAGGAAGTGTGGCATGCATTCTCTTGCTAGAATAAGTTTCTTTCCAACATGGAAACAACTCTCTGGTGGCCTACACATCCTTGCAAGTAGGTCTTGGAGTTCTCCAAAACTCCTCCTTCCATGGTTATTGACCTTTGTGCATCATTCTCTAGAACATATTCAGGAAGGAAAAATTCTTTTGGAAAATGGTAGGTAGAAATTGGAATGGTGCTACCTTGGTGGTTGGCATCCACTCACTTTCCTATTCAATGATGATGAAGACCTCTTGTGCAACTATCTCCCCTTGGACAAAATCTTCTCCTTGAATTAGAGATATAGGAAAATCTTCACCTCCTGTGCTCTTTTCTTTCCACACTCTTTTCCCAACAGTGCAGATTCTAGGGTGAAGCTCTGGGTGAAGTCTCCAACACTTTTCTTCCCATTGTCGACTCAAATTGTAGTGGTGGGAAAAATTCACATGGTCTATAGAAGGATTTCTTGTCATACTCCTCCTCTCCACGTGCCTTTGTGTATGTTTTCAGACTAGAGAAACCTACTTTCCATTCAAATTTTGGAAACCATCAGGCCTGCATAACATGGCTTGCTTCTTCCAACAAGATGCCTCATAATGGATTTTCTTCCCACAAAAATAACATGTCTCTACATACTAACAACTTTGTATAGTATGTCCTCTCTTCTTGTAGTAGTGACAAACAACAAATTTCTTGTTTGATATAGACCTCCTAGTCTTCTTCTTTCTTTCACTGATTTTATTGGTGTTGTCTCTTAGTGAAGGTGTGCCATGTGGGATGAGTCTATGACTCCTCATTGTTTCTCTCCTTCAATATACCATAAGGTTGAGGTGGTAGTGGGTTACTACCTTCATTCATTGGTGTTTCTCCTTCTCCCGATGAGCAAGCCAACTCTGACATGTATTTTTCCTTCACAAAAATAGTTTTCATGGTGAAGTAATTTTCACTTCTTCCATCAAAGCCTAGGCCTTCATGCTTGGCATAGGGTGTGACTATGATGAGGCTCAAGATGCCTTCTCTCTTCTTTCCTATCCCTTGCCTGTCATATCCCATTTTCCTTAGAAGTTTAGATCCAATACCCCTGGTATAATTATTGAATTCACCGAGATGATATTGAGAGGTGTCTATAGAATATGAGGTTACCAAGGTAGCCTCAATTATGGTGCTAGCATCTGCAGTGGAGATGGGATTTTTCCTTTCTCCTCTATGATCTTTGACAATTTATTTAAGCCTTTCCAAGGAATTCTCCTTCTCTGTAAAATCTTGTTGCAGCTACATCATCATCTTCTTGATCCTATCCTGCTGCCATCTATCCAATTGGATGACCTTCTCACCAAGGTGTGAAAGTTGTGCTCTGTGATTGTCCTAATATGGCATGATTATTGTGAGGATGTCTTTATGTTCTTCAAAATTCTTCTTGAGAAATGGTAGCAATTTGGCAGAGGTATCCATGTGCTTCTCCATCTCTTACATCCTCTAGTCAAACATATTAATGTACACCTTCAAGCTCTCGTTCTCTTCTCTAAGATAAGCATTGTTGGCCCTTAAGTCTTCCAATTTATCTCTGCTTGATTTTCCAATGTTGCGGTCTACAATATTTTGTTCACAATTTTGGAATCAGTGTCTTGGTCAATAATTGAGGTGATCATATGATCAATAATTGAGGTGATCATAGCCCACTCAATTCACCAACACAGATAACTATGTGAAAATTTAATTTCTTGTCTCTATCTCAGTCTGTCTCTGAGTTTTGCATAGAGATCTCTATCTTTTCAAGGATACCAAGTTTCAATCCTTTTTTTGGTGTGAATATCTCTCTTCCTTGATCTTCCTAGACCAGTCTTATCACCATTCTATAATTAGGTCACAAAAAATGGTAAATGAGAACCTTGGTTTGTGCTTGGATGATCCTCTCAAGCAACCAAATGATGCTTCTCCTGAAATACCTCCTTTAGTGTGTAAAACCGAGAATAAAACTTTAGAACAAAAGATTGGCACAAATTTTAAATATTTCGTGTTTCTTTAATATATGACACATGACAAAGGCTCATATGTTTTTTTTACTTGAGACAACATGTTCTAGGTATTAAGTGTAACATCTCGCTCTTGCGCACACTAAGCAAATTTATTCTTTGAGGACACTTGCTCGCAAGTGATCCAGATTATTATACTATTAAGCATTTGATTTTGATTATGAGGAGTTATGGGTTGATGACATGTTGTTTTGCTGCATTGACATAGACGGGTGATATTGACTCGATTTTACTGAGTGTGCAGGATTTTGGACCTCAAGGATGCAGAGGCATCGATGGAACCCCTTGGACTCTAGATCGAGTCGGGGAGTGAACTATTGGGGTTTGATTGTCTTATATGTGATATTAGTGCATCTGATTAGATGACATGATTATGGATATATTTCTGACATGATTCTTTTATGATGCAGGCTGACGATAGCTTGCTGACCAAACTCACATGTGGAGTAGAGGGGTCACGCATGACTACCATAGACGTTGAGGGAGAGGTGTGGACAACAACCCTGCCACAGCCTACTAGCACTCCCTTCATGGCTCGAACTGTAGGTTAACGACTACCTAGTTCGAGAAGACCCACGATGTCGTAAGGGACGACTGCGACAGTCGCTCACGATGATTCTAAGGGGCGCACAATAAGGCAGGGGCCTTATTCCTTAGAGTCCCTTAGTCTCCCACAAGATCACCTGGCGGAGTATTGACTCCAGGGGTTTTTTATGTCTACCAAGTCAGTCAAGAGGCGAGTGGCACCCTTGGAGCACATAGTGCGTCCTGAAGGGCACGTCGCGCAAGAAAAATGGAAAGAGGCGAGTGGCACCCTTGGAGCACATAGTGCGTTCTGAAGGGCACGTCGCGCAAGGGAAACAGATTGAGGCGAGTGGCACCCTTGGAGCACCTAGTGCGTCCTGAAGGGAACATCATGTTGTTAATTAATAAATGGATAAACCTAGATGTACTTATGACGAAAAACGTGATAAGGAAGATTTAAAACATTTTCCCCTAATAAAATCTCGCCCAACCTCGAAAATTAAAATCTAGGTCTAGGTGAAACTTGCGGCAAAAGAAAAATATGTATGTAAAAATAAAAATAAAAATAAATAAATAAAAACGATAATCATCTTTAATCATGTGTTGAGAAGGGGGTAAGTAATTCTTTTAATTTATAAAAATCTTTTGGGGGATAAAATTTAAAAGAGGGGGAAATAATTGTTTTGTCACTTATGCTAATTACAATTTATTAATTAAAAAGGAAAATGCTAATTACAATTTATTAATTAAAAAGGAAAAAGGGAAAAAGTTAATTTCTACACCCACCAAATTGAGTTTTAAATAAAAAAGTAAAGAGGGAAATAAAAAGTAATTAGGAAACTAAGAAAAAGAGGGAAACATAAAAAGAAAGGGGAAACACAACGAAAAAGTAGAAAGTCTAACTTAGTAAAGTATTTAGCATTTAAGAACTTTCTAAAATAAACTCAACTAGTAAATTATTAAGGGGGAAAGTCATTAAAACTTGTAAGGGAATATGGGAACACCTAGGAACAATTCTAGGAATGATTTTAGGTGGGTGAGGGAAATAGGGGTAATTAATTAATTAATGAAATTAATTTATGGAGGAATGCAGGGGATGGGTGACACTTGTACGGGGAGGATTTTTGTGGATTAAATTAAATGGGATTTTGGGAAAGTAAAGGACTTCGAAACTCTATATAATGGAGGGAGGAGAAGGATGATGGATCTCTTCTGTGATGTGTAACGTTACATTGCAAAAATTTATACTTGACTGACTTAGCTTGTGGGAGTTGGGATACCTAGCTCGGTGATGAGTGGTAGCTCGGCCTTGCGAGGTGAGCTGGGAGCTAGTTGATTCTCTGGTTAGTGTGCGTGGCCCCTTTGTGGCTCGGGCAACTAAGGGGGAAGAAGAGTACCCCTAGCGTTGGCTAGGAGGTACCGGTGAAGTCTCATCGGTCGGCAAGCGGGAGTTGCACGGAGCGTGCAAAACATCAACTCAAAGCGGACGACTTGGGCTAAAGAAAATGATTGACTTAGCATTCTAGTTGATGACTGAAATTTCCCCCATAGCCTTTAGCTCATTGTTGATTGATTCCCATGGCCTTTGATCCCTGCCTGTCTTGACCGTCCTATGGTTTATTGATTCGTCATGATTGCGGTTTACTTTTTCCTTCGTCCCTAGCTCATCAGTCCACGCCTGAGCAGTTGGCCAGGAGCCGGATCTACGGTCGTCACTTCGATGTTAATAGACCTATGGATCCAAATGCCCTGCTTTTCTGTGCGTGGATGATGAGCAAAGGATGTTCCTACTAGTCATCTAGCACCGTTGATTGTTCCAGATAGTGTGTTGTCTTGCGCCTTGATGCGAATAATTAACCTTGCAAATTATTGATTGATGGTGAAGTTTTTTTTTTAACTCTGCATTTTTATATCTCGCTGGATAAATTTTTCTTTGCGTTTGATCGCCTTGGATTGATTTTATGTGAGACTGCATTTGAAGGTGACTGTGTTTTATCCTTATGATGGACAACGAGGTGATGGCTTATCGTTTAGACTGTATGTCTCATAGTTGGGACAACGATACCCACAACCCAACCATTCTTTTGTGAGTTGTGTTACATGCTATTAGTCAACGAATCTATCCATGCTAAATCGTATATCTGAGTTTTTTTTGTGTCTGCATTTTTGATAAAACACAGCAAATCCGAGGGATTGCGTCTTACGACAATAAATCTTAATCACCTATGTGATGGCGTTGTTTTTGACAGTAAATCTTAACATAGCATGACTGTGTATCTATTAAATTTTGACAGCAAATTTCATGTAATGGTGCCTGGGAATTTATCCTGTACAGAGTGTGACTGCATTTTTAGTTGATGCTTCAATAGCGTTGAGTATGCCTGGTATTCTTCATACGATAAATCTTTTTATAGCGATTTCCACCCACGCATTTCTGTTCCTGTTTTCTCTCTCTTAAAACCGCGAATTTAACCCAACGAATCATCTTGCTTAACTCAACGTTCACGCAGCTTACATGAGCCCTATTTGACTCTGCGTTTTCTGTACAATTAGACAGTTAATTTCTCAACTAAACAGTTCATCGAATTTAGTTAAGCAGTCCCTTCCACCTGGCTTGGTTCACATCACGATTTGTCAAAGTTTGTATTCAACGACTTACCCAAAAACTTGAAGCCCCACGATTGATTGCTGCCTTGATGGTGTTTTTGTTGGTGAATTTATTGTTGTTATGACCGGTAATGGGGCGTGGTAGTATTTCTATGTAATGGAGGGTAGTGGGTAGCTGTTTTTCTATGCAATAGTGGCGTGTAACTGTGTACGAGGTAGACGTAATAACTACGTGAAATGAACAACTTATCTAATGTGCAACGGTGGGATTCTGTCATGTTTCCAGCCAGCTCGTAAGAAAGCTATGAGGTTCGTAAGTCTGCCATCCTTTAATGCGATAGGCAAGTAAGATAAATGTAATATGGTTGCTACTTGACTGTCCATCTTATTCTACGAAAATATCAGAGTAACATAAGCACGACGAAACCGGGTCAGCCAGCCAGATGTGAGTTGCCAGCGGAATCCTCGCTGGCTAACTATTATTCTAATGCCATTTCTCCAATTATGACTGTTATGAATAGAGACCTCTTAAGAGGAAACACATGTTCTTAACCATTAGGTCCACTCAGGCTGTATGGTTAGTATCTCATTGTTAAATTCTTATTTGGTTAGTTCCGACCGCGTTATGTTTTAAAGGACAACAAAATAATGTATCGACAACCAATTATCACTAGCAATTTAATAACTGACAGGTGTAAAGCACTGGCGTTATTACCCTGCAAATTTTTAGCATGTATTTTAGACAGTTGTTTCCTTTAACAACCCTTAAATTATATAGAACATCCTATATTATGCTTAGCCAACTTTTAATTGAATAGACAACCTTTAGATGAACTTAAACTAGACTTGTCAAGTTAAATTGCAATTATTGTTATAGTTTTAGTGGATTGATTAGACTTGCTAGATTGTTTTTTATTTAATGTTAAATTAGAATTGCAAATTATTAACTAGTAGTAGATCAGACTTGCTAAAATTTAGATATGTGATTAATGTTAATTTATATATAGTTATGGTCTAAATTGGTAATGTAGACTCGCTAAATTAGAATTGTATATCATGTTAAGTTAGGTTTATGAAACATTGACTTTTGTAATTTAGACTAGATAAATTAGATATGTAATTAACGCTGATTTAGATTGTAAATATCGACCAATCTAGGCTTGATAATTGGTTTGGGTTGTGGACAAAGTCGTGTATTGGCTTGCGTTTTTCCTTAATTGTCGTCTTCTTGCATCTCGTCAAGCTGTCGCTTGGGGTATGGGCATGGTTTTCTTACCAGTATTCAGATCCTAGCGCGTCAAATTTATCTAGAGTCCTCGGTCCAAATAGGATGTGTTGTGCCGAGTTATTGACACATCTATCACTTGGGGACGGTATGATTCCTAATGAGGGGATCATGGCGCGCCCTATTGGATAGCGGTGAATGAGAACTTGGCCGGAGTCGGTGCGTTTTGTATGAGTGTTGTCGAGTGTTGTAAGTTTCTTTTGCCGCATGGGTGGAACACCTTCATGCGTTTAGTTCGCGTGCCTTGAGGTTCTAGTCTTGTTCGTCAAGGCCATAGTGTCGGGATAGGGATGTTGTCCCTTAGCTTGTAGGCATGTCTTGTTTGCGTCTGGCGGGTAGTTGTTCCTCTTTGTTGATGTACGCATGTTTCACCCAGTTTCCCTTGTGCCAGTGCATGGATTCATAGTTATCTGTTGCCTGGATTGCGTGCTTGCGTTCGTCGTCAGTGATGCGGTTAAACTTTTGTCGTCGTCGCCTTCTTGCCTTAAAAAAAAAAAAACTGCACTTTTGCTTCACTCATAGTTGTAACGAAGGGGTCGTTACATTAAGTGTCTCTTCTCTTTTATTCTTGCACTATTCCATAAACCCTTTGGATGGATTCTTTCTAAACACATGAGTTGGAAACCAATTAAATAATCCATTATTATTTGATGGATAGTGGTGGAAAATGTGTACATTATTAACTCATGCAATAATCAACTATTGTTTAATGGATAGAGGTGGAAAAGGTGCACATTATTAACTCATGCGATAATCAATTATTATTTAATGAATGAATGATCTTGAAACCTAGACCACTCATTAAATGTACCAGTCATTCATTGTCTACTCATTATCTGTCTCATAACCACTACATTTTCCTTGCCACAACATTTATGCTCAGGCAACCAAATCTCCTGCATAGTACGTTACCAGGCCAACTCTCATAGATTCTAATTCCCAATCCGCCAGTGAGGTGTGGGAAATAAGGAATATAGACCAATTTATTTTGGAGGACACCCAAGGATATAGGTTTTACCAATGGATAACAAAGATAAAAAAACACGGTCTCTTTCTGTACTAGGTTTCACACTCAACATTGAACAACAGAGAACAATTGTGTGGGTTCACTTACACACTAGTGTTTGAGTCGTGTGCATTGTTAGATTGCAAGAAGAGGTCGTTGACACTATTAAACGACAATGTGAGCACTATATTGAATGCTCAACACTAAAAAATTGCTCATCTATGGAGAAAATGACCCAACAAAGATTGTATACACCCAACAAGAGTGAAAATTGACCCAACCAACAAAAAGGATGCCCAACAACAAAAGAATCCACCCAACAACAAAGGGAACACCCATAAAAGGTCAAATTCTCCCCAACAACAAAGGGAAAGCCAAACTAAGGTCAAATTATCCTCAACAAGCAAAACCGTGGCCAACAGAATGTAGAAACGTACGAACAAAGATTGGATACATCCAAAAAAATAAAATTGTGCATGGACACTTCAATACAACAAAGATGCAATATAATTCACCCCAAAGAGAGAGAGGGACTCCAAGGAGAGAGAAAATTATGTTTGGCAAGTTTTCTAACATCTTCGGAAAGACGGTTGTAGATTTCCATTTTCCCAATTCGATCAATGATGGAGAATACATATATGTTGGACTATTAATCACCTTTAAACCAACACACTTTAAAGGAAAAACCTCACACACAGTAAATAAAATAATACACAACAATCACTTCCTCACCCACTCAAATGATATATAGAGTAGTCATTTCAATATAACCAACAAACTACAACTAAACATGATGGAGGATTCAAACTAGATACTTGTCACACACATAGGAAAAACAACTCACCGAAACAATATTTTTCTTACCCTGGAACCCAATTGGGAAAACCAGTCAAATGGTGCTCAATATTCTTTCTCTCTTCAAGTTTGCAAGTTTACAATGCTCTCCTCCTCCTTGGCCAAAAAAATACCTTTGATTATGAGAGAAAGAGTGAAGAAATAGGGAGACCTAGCAGGTAAGGGAAGGCCAAAATCCATGGCTCTTCACTTCCAGTTTCTTAGCCTTCTGTCCTTGTCATTTTAATTATTTTCTTTAACATTTTAGTTATATCATTATTTGGCTTAGTCCACGTAAACTTGCATTGTTTTACATGTCTTACATAATGCATTTTGATTTTCAATTTGTTTTGTAGGTACCGAGACTTATCCTCTCGTTAGTCTGGATCCATTTTGGATCAATAACTCTCCTTAAGTTTTACAAAAATAAAAGGCCCCCCATTGAATTTTAAAAAATATTTCCTTCATTTGGATTTGATTTTATATTACTTTGGTTATTTGCTTTCTTGACTACTCAATCTTGAGTTTTTTTTATGATTGATTCTTTTTGGGTCTATATTGATGGGACAATGATTTGGTGATATAATATTGTCAAAACAAAGTCATTAGTGAAATTCTATCCATACATCTAGCTTAATGATCATGATTTTGATGATGGATTTGTTGCGTCATGAAAACTTGTTGTTTCGCCACATTTTGAATGATTGTTCCTTTTGAGTCTTTTCCTTTTTGGTTATTCAACATAGTTTGCATGTTCATTTTGAACTTATTCAATTTGATTCCATGCTTCGATTTACGAAAATTGGATTAACATGATCTTTCGACAATCTCACCAAGTTTTGGTCTTCGATACATAGATAAATTAATTGAACACTTTGGCGGATTGAAATAATTCAATTCAAATTCAAATTTTAAGAAATTCAGTCCATATCTTAAGATAATACATGTTAAAGGATGGAAGCACGCTGTCAGTATTGAATTTAAATAATACATCAATTTTTACGAGCATTAAACTTTCGTTAAACATAATATTATGTTTATAATTTGTAAATTCTTTAACACATTAAAATAATAGAATTAAAATATCATTCATAAACAAGTCAATACCTTAAAAGAACACTTATTAAGCATTGGAAATGAGCAGATAAACTTTTGATTTCAATCAAACACCATGTTTTTAAACCTTAAAATTTTCATTTAAAAAACAATACCTTTTGAGTTTTTATACTATTTGGAAAAGTTGAAACATTTCCATTAAGGTTTACTCATAAGCATTTCCATGTGTTACTAAAAGGTTTGAAAACAAAAGAACAAAGACAATCTGAAACATTTCCATTAAGGTTTACTAATAAGCATTTCCATGTGTTACTAAAAGGTTTGAAAACAAAAGAACAAAGACAAACTGAAACACTGCAAGTTGAAGAAAAATATCAAAGTTTACATAGTCTTAACTTTTGCATAAATATGACGTTTACTTTTTTGGTCATGGTTAAGTAGTATAGATATATTTAGTTTACAATATGAACTATATCTTCTTTAAGCATCAACTATTAAAATTAACTTCCTTCTTTTATATCTATAAAGTAGGTTTTTCTATTCTTATAGTTGGATTCATTCATAACTTTTGATTGATGACATTTTTTATACAATATACATGTTATCAATTCTTTTAAGATCCTTATCAAGCTTTAGTTTGGTTTGGTTTGGGTTTCCTCTTGTGAATTAATGGGGAAGAAATGCATGGTCAAAATCATAGGAATTTTTTTTCAAAAAATTCTTAATATTTATGCTTATGGTTCCATAAACTTAATTAATTTAATAAGGTGAACGAAGAATCATATTTAAGAAAAGAAAAAATCAATCTAAACCATATTTGGCTTTCAATTTTTTCCATGTATTTTGTTTTCATATAACTCAAAAACTTGGACTAAACTTATGTGATACCAAACAAAAAGAACTATATATTCTTTAAAAAACATAGTAATGATATTATGGTTGTTGTGTTGGAATAGGGAGGACAAAATTGAAAATAAATCTCACAATATCAGGAAGATATCTCCAAGATCATCCAACAGATGGAAGATGGCATGTAAAGAAGAGTACACCAGCTCAATGGGCCACTGGGTCATTGCACCACCAGACCACCATTCTCCCATGCTATCGAGTTAGTGGAAGCCAACATGGACTTAAACGTGTCAAGAAGAAGATTATTCCCAATGCTCAATAGGTGAAGGAAGTTACCAGCCAGTGAAGGAGGTTACCAGACCACATAAAGGTTACACAAGATCACCTAGCCTGCCATGAGTTCATTATGGAATAGTGTCACGATACCATAGTGTTAAAAATATATGGATCAACGATATCATATCAAAAATAAATGATTGTACCTGATCATAAATCACAAATCGTAGATGTGAAAAGGGAGACACAAGTTGCTGAACATTTGGCCACCAAATCAAGTATGAGATGGAATGGAACATATTTGGATCCCATTTGATTTATAGACGCATCATGTTTAAAAGGATAACATGAGTTCACCAAAGATTGAGGGGGAGTGAGAACGCTATCATTCTAATGAAGGCGCTTCGGGGAGTTGGCTCCATGAGACTAAAAAACAAGAAAAACTTGTGTTATCATAGTTTTAATTTAAAAAATCTTATGCAAATAAGGTTTTGAAGCATTAATCAAGCCTTGTGAACTTTTGTCAATACTGCAAAATCTCTTTTAAGACCATGAGGTCTACTAGTTATAATCAGATGTGGTACTATTATCATTTTGATTATAATAAAAGACACCCTGATCCTTTTTCACTCATTCTGTTTCGCATAGGTATGACTTTGTTTTGCATAGGTATGAGTTTGTGTATTTTGCACTGTTGTTAATATAAGTAAATTTTTTCTTGTCTAAAACTTATGATAAGATATATTTCATAGTTGGTAATAATTTGTCATTCAAATATTGAATTTGAGTCTGTGTTATCTTGGTAACTATTTACCTAGTCAATTACTGATATGCATTTACTTTAACTGTTGCCTGGTTATGTGAATTATTTCTATAGCTTGATAGCTCATGCTTATCTCATGATACATTTTTGTTAATCCTTCATGCTGAACACTAATATACATATTTTTTCTTTTCTTGGAAACTATTTACTTAGTTAAAGCCAAGGTGTATTTTCTTTAACTGTTGCCAGGTTGTATGAACTATTTCTATAGCTTGATAGCTTACTTTTATCTCGTGTTCAATTTCTATTATTCCTCTTGCTCGGAATTGGGATGCTATGAACTATCTATATATCTCAATTACGATAATATAGGTTTACAATAGAGATAGATTAGGTATTTCTCATGTTTTCTTCATAGTAGCCTAGAATTGTATTTAGGATTCAAAAGAGCTTCAAGGAAAGTCTCCTTTCAAGGAGAAACTTCCCCTTAGTGGCAACTGGGCCCACATATTGGTGGACATCACCACAACAAATTAATATAGGCCTAATTGGGGCCTTGATTGAGTAATGATCCCATGTTGCAGGAGGGAATTTTCCTGCATGTCAACTACTCAGAATCATCCTCTATCTGTGTCTCCACAATCACCACCTTTCTATTCTTCCTCGACTTTGAAGGCATTTCCAATGTTCTCTTGCATAAATTGAAGTGAATGATAATTGTTCACACCCTTCCCCATGGATTTGTTGAACTTGGAGAATGGGGTATGCATAGTTTTCTGATACTTCTAAAGGGTTGGGAACCGAGGAGGTATGTGTCCCCATCGTTTGAAAATTTCACACCATTTAGTCCGAGGTCCATTCAGAAATGGATTCGATTCACGTGTCATCATGTAATTCCCCAACATAGGACATTAGTTCCTATGGTGACCTTCTGAATGACCCATATTACACCACACATGCTCGTCCACCATCTTACCCTTAGCCACATGCGCCAACCCTACTGATGTCTCACCACCTCCTAGTGTAGCTTCTAGGTGCATCACAATATCCATGACTTCCACCCGATTTGTCACCTTCTATTGGGTGAGACGAACTTGAATGCAGGGTAGTAGTCCTACAATAAACGACTCCATGTGTTGAATGTCTTGGATCTGAAATTTTAGTCTGTCCAACAATATCTTGAGCCATTGGTCATAGTCCCATATGGTTTCTCGAACCTACTATTCGATCTCCTTGATCTCAATGATACATTGCGATTTTGATTTAGGCTTTTGAAACTCCCTAAGTAGATCTCTCATAATATTTTCCAGGGACCTAGTCTATCCCATCGACGCAGTCACCTTGTACTTCATATAACATGTCAGAGCTCTATCTCTAAAGGTGGTTTCTAGTTGTGCTATCTTAGACAGTTCATCTATGATTCTCTTCATAGGCCATATAGATTCACATGTAAACCAATGTTGTTTTGCATTGTCTTTACCTATCACATAGAACATGGGTAGCCTTAGGATTCAAAGTTGTGTCCCAATTCACCATACTCAATCAAGTGATGTATCCTCTCGAATGAATACTAGGTTTTGTTGATATAGATACTGATACTAAAACTCTTCCTTGTGAATTATTTATAATTTCAAATTCTTCTTTAATCATATCTTCTCTTCTCCTTTCTTCTACTCCTATCTCCACACTTTCTTTGTTTCTTTATTCTTTATTACAAACATGCAAGGGGGGTGGTTCAAAGAGGGGGTTCCTCTATCATATATCATTATCTTTAGTGAGGGATCCCATAGAGATTCCTACCTATAGCCACACAATTGCATTCACAACAACTAAAGCCTCTTCCCCTTCTCTAAGGATCCATCACCATCTTCTACCACATCGACGCTGCTACTCTACACCTCATCTTCTACCACATCGACGTTGCTACTCTACATCCAAAGGGATTTTACTTCATCTTCTTCGAACCTACTACCACTACTCCCAATATCCTCACTTGATACGCTACTCCTATTGTTGTGTCTCTTTGATGACATATCTTCCTTTGTGCTCCTCTCTAGAACAACACTATCTTCCAAAGATCCTTCTAATGTAGTCTCCTTTCTTTTCATTATGGGTTTGACCCCTCATCCTTCACCCTTTTCTATATTCTTTCTTCTCCTCTACTTGGATTTCCTCCTTACCTCAACTCTTCTTCTTCTCTCTCTCTCTCTCGTTCTTTTGGGTCCATTCTCTTCTCACCCAACCTCATTATCTTTTGGATCCTTCCCACTGTATCCATTTTATCTCTCTTTTTCCCCCTTCTTTACATCTCCCCCTTTACATGAGGGGGTATACTCAACCATTCTATCGGTCTCCATGAATATCAACCCCTTCTCTACAAACAACATCTTGATCCACATTGAAATTTATTCTATTAGTTTGTTTCTAGGGTCATCCACAATTTTTTTTTCAACCTCACTCAAAGAATCATTGTATTTAATGGTGAAATCAACAATGTATCCTTTTTTCACCCAGTTGATCTAGAAGTCAATTTCTCAAGATCACTTATTATCCATAGATTTCTATTGATTGACTATAGTTTGGTCCCATACTAGTGGTTCTTGGAATTCTAGAGTAGTGTTAATGGTTGTCTACCTCTTTAACCATTCATACAACAAAAAAGGAAACTCAACAAAGAAAACTTCATGCAAATCTATGTAGATATACCTCTATTTCCAATGTTCAACGTTGGTTATCAAGTTCTTCATTTCTTTTCATGCAAACCTATCTTCCTTGTAAGATAACCAGTCTTGGGTTTCCTCCCAAGACAAATTCCACCTCATTCTTTCCCTTCATCATGCAATACAAAACCTTTAAAACCTTTAGGTCCTGAAAAAAAAAAAAAAAACATTTGTTGGTTGTATTAGTTTCCACTCTCCTTTTTAGGGGTTTTAAGACTCAAGGTTCATCAATCTTGACCAAAAAAAACCCCAGGGCATTGACATATTCATCCTTGAGTCTAGGACCAAAGAAGGTCTCACCCGAGATGCCATGAGAATCATAGATATCAATAATCTACTATTGGATGCAAAGAGATAATGCATACAAGGAAACCTCCGAGGAATAAAAACATTCACTCATCCATAGCTAAACAATAGAGTATTATGCATCATAAAGTAAAGCAGATATACATTCAAACCATAACACACATCTCAAATTGCAAAGAGAAAATACTTAGTATTTCATTCATTATCTTCAAATGCATATAGATACAAAAATCCATAACATAGATCTGTGTTATGCACTTTAAACTCATTCAACAGTCATTACAGAGATCTGTTCCATGCTCTCTAGTATCTTTTCTTCATTCCTACACATTTCTAACTCTATTACATAATCATGGAAGACTTAGACAAAAATGGACAAGGAACTCTTTCCTTTTGTTCTATTTGACTCTCTGCTAAAGTCATTCACACTATGTTACAATGCTCTATTCTCTCTTCTGACTCAACTACTCTACTCCACTTCAATCTATTCTCTTGAGTGAACACAATATCAAGATTCTTTACGTCTCTGAATGTATCCCCCGAATATTCTCAGAGCATGGAAATACTAACAAAATTTCCATCTCATCCATACCTTTGTTCATGATCGTTCAGGTTGTTATAATACTTGATTAAAAAATATTCCTAAAGATACAGTCAAATTCGTTGCATGCGATTTTCTCTTTGATTCCTCAAGTGCAGTACAAAATAGGGTTGGGGCATGCAATATTCCTTTGGTCGCTATTTATGTTGATAATTCCTGGCACTACGCAATATATCTTCATGGGAACACGTGCAATAATTATTTGTGGCATGTACATGCAACTTCTCCAAAACATTGGGTGATAACATGTTCCCTTGATAGAATTCCAAGTGATTGGCATTCCAAAGGTAAAATAAGGTCCAATAAAATTATTGGAGGTATATAAGGGAAAGATAGACCCAATTTTTCATGTAGGTGGGTGTGTCCAAAAGTGGGTCAAGGAAAATTTCCTAGAGAAATTCTAGGTCAACAATTTCATTTACAACTTGGGGCCTATCCTTAAGCCCTAGTACTTGCATGAGGAGGTTTGAAGAAAGAACCACAAGTGGAAATATGATATGGATTTAGGAGCAGAACAAACTTATTAACAATCTAGATACAATAAACACAAAGATATGAAGAACAACACAGATATCCAGGGAACAATATCTTCTATTGAATAAATGAAATAGGTTGAAACTGTAAAACTACAGAATTGAAACACTTGCTTGAATGGTGGTATCTATCTATGAGAAGATATGTGGATGCTACACACATCCGTCTTAGCAGAATGATTACAATGAGGCTCCAAAGGCCTTTTTTATATTACTCATGAATTCCAAAATCATAGACATCCAAAAATCTAACCCTAGGAGATGAAACACCAAAAGTTATGTGGGCCCCTATGGGTAAGTTGGTACCTCAACGTCTCGAGGTCATACCTTTTGCATACGACCTCTGTTTTAGGCACATGATATCCCATTGGAAAGTTATTTTAGAGAACTACACATTACACCATCAAACTCTGATGTCGTCTATAGTTTGACTGTGGCGAGCCAAAATAACATTGTTTAGGGCCCCAAAATGACCCTGGAAGTACAACAAGATGTGATGACATGAAAACATACAAAATAAGCCAGCTGGATTAGGTGGGAGGCCACCAATATCCACCTGGAAGATGTGTAGGGATTTAGATATCCCCGGAAGTGTAGAACCCACAATTACAAAGAAGTACAAAAGAACATGCTGAACTAAAATCTGTCAAGAGGAGCTAGTTGGAATAGGTGGGTGGCCACCAATATGCATCTGGATCAAAATCTCTCAGGGAGGGATTTTGCTCAACATTTTCCTACTGTATAAGTAAGGCCTTTAATCACAATTATAATTTGAAGTCAATAAAGTTGTTGTTTTTTTTTTTATTCTAGAATGTATAGATTGTCAGATTATTTATTTAAATTGCATTCACAAAAGTAGTCACATAAATATCTAGTTAGTGAGTGGGAAAATGAACATTGTTTTTTTAAGTGTTGCATCAAAATAATAGAATATCCAAAAGAAGAGGATGATTTGAAGAAGTTGTGAGACATTTCCTTCGAATAATATTCAGGTGACATATTGGTGAAGGAATTGACAGTGGATCCTATAGGAAATATCTACTAGGATCCCTTAAAGGTAAAGTCAATCAATATTGGTATAGAGAACTAACCTTGATTGACATCCATTAAGGACTATTAGGACAATGTGATAGTGTAGGAGGTTGTGGTGTTACTTAATTTTTTTGCAAACTTGTTTCCCTAGAGTTTCATGGAAATGGAAGGAATATTAGGAAACATTGTTGAGATGAGGATATATATTAAAATAGATGCAACATCAATGGGACCCAAGGGCTGGAATCCTAGCCCCACCTGAAATGGGCTATGGATGGTGGAGTTTTGGAGAGCCATGTTGTAACTGTGCTAAACATAGGGGAGACTCTCATCCCATGTACGCAGATTCTTAGAGTTCTACATGTGCAGGATGTGCACAATCATCCTATTGACGACCTCTGTTTGGCCATCTGTTTGGGGTGGAAATCAGTGGATTTATAGCTTGGTGTCTAACAGTGACCAGATACTTGATCAAAATGTGTTGAGGAACCTACTGTCCCAATCGAAGATGATGGTCTGTGGTATCCCAAAATGGACCCACACTCGTTTGAAGAAGAACTTGGTAGTATCTTCCGCTGTGATATTATTCTTGTAGGCTGTGAGGATGGCCATCTTCGAAAACCGATCAACGACCACAAATACACAATCATTTCCTTTCTTGGTGGATGGAAGGCCAGACATGTAATCCATTGAGATGGATTCCCAAGGCTTCTTGGGAGTAGGAAGAGGGGTGTATAAGCCTTGCTTCTTTATGGATGGCTTGGAAATGGCATAGGCAGTGAAAGATCTGATATACTTGCTGACGTCTTGTTGAAGTTTTGGCCAATAAAAATGTTTTTGTAGAACGACCACAATTTTCTCCATGCCAAAATGTCATACCATATAACTATAGTGGGATTCCTAAATCAGCTTTGCACACTCACTTGAAGGAAAACAAAGATGGTCCAGATGACATAACAATCTACCCTAAATGTGAAAATTGATGACAATCACACCTGTACCCAAGAGTTTATAGGTGGTGGCGAAGTCTGGATCTTGCTGATAAAGTTGGGGCCACTCAGATGTCTCATGTCCACATGAATGGAGCAAAATGGTGAGTGCAACCACAGGAGGTCGACAGAGTTAGTCAAAGACACAATTTGAGCTCCATGTCTTATACTTGATGTTGATATGGAACTGTTACAGGTAGGTGGACCACTTCTGATGGCAGTCATTCTGTAATTTTCCTTGTGTCTGTATGAATTGCAGAGGCTTGCGATCAATGTGCATAATGTCTCCTTTCCCAGAATGTAATTTTTCCATTGATGATAGGCTTGTACAATGGAATACATTTCCTTGTCATAGGTGGGGTATTTTCGGACAGTATATGAGAGTGTATCACTATGGTATGCCATCGGATGACCGTGCCGAGTGAGAATTGTGCCTACAACATCATCAGATGCATCAGTCTTAATCTATAATGATTGTTGCAGATCGGGAAAGGAGAGTACTGGAGATGAGCACAAGCGATGATTTATATCATCAAATGCTTATTGGTGTTCCTTGTCCCACACGAACTTTTCCCTTCCATCGCCTTTGGTCAGTTGGCTGAGAGCCCATGCAATATGGGAGAATCCCAACACAAACCATCGGTAGAAGTTAGCCAGTCCCAAGAAGCTTCGAAGCTCAGTTAGTGTGGTCAGGGATGGCCAATCACGAATGACTTGGATCTTAGTTGGATCAACATGTACCCCATTCTCATCAACAATGTAGCCCAAGTATTGGACCATGTTCATGCTAAAGGAGAATTTTTCCAAGTTGGCATATAACTTGTGCTGTCGGAGAGTGCTCAAAACCTGCTGAATATGCTGCATGTGCTCCTCCCAAGTTTTGTTGAAGATGATGATGTCATCCAAATATACCACAACAAAAGAGTTGGTGAAGGGTCTCAATACATCATCCATCAACCTGATGAAAGTGGTTGGTCCATTTGTTAAGCCAAAAGGCATGACCAACGATTCAAAGAGACCTTCTTTAGATTTGAAAGTTGTCTTCCATACATCATTTGGTTCGATGGGAACCTGGTGGTAGCCATACTTTAGGTTAATATTGCTGAAGAACTTTTCCCCCTTGAGTTGGTCAAGAAGGTCATCAATCCTGGGAATTGGGTACCGGTTCCTGACTGTGATTTTGTTTAATGCTCTGTAATCAATGCAAAGTCACCAGGTCCCATCCTTCTTCTGCACCAATACAATTGGGCTTTCTCAAGGGGAGGAGATGGGTCTGATGTGCCCCTTTTTAAGAAGCTCTTTGATCTAACACTTGATTTCATCATTTTCCATTAGTGAGCGACGATAGACCGCTCCATTAGGCAGAGGTGCATAAAGGGTTAGATCAATTGGATGCTTGACTTGGTAGTGTGTGGGTACCCTGGTGGGTGAGGAGAATATGTCTTTTTACTCTTTCACGATCCCGTCCACTTGCTTCTACTGAAAAGAGAGGCTCTGTGTAGAGGCGATGGATGTGGTGGAGACATTCTTCTTACTGTGAGCACGAATCACAAAGAAGACGAAATTCTCGGTCTTTGAAATGACCTTACTGCATTTCTTAGCAGAGATTAAGGAAATAGGGGTAGGTGACGCTACCTATGGTATCCTATACAATTTCCTACCCAAAGTAATAATAACACTACGGGGTCTAGAATCATACATAATATGAATCTACCAAAAATATGGTTTTCCTAAAAGAACATCACAAACTTCAAGGGGATTAATATCACAAAATACCTCATCTTTGAAAGGCTTGATGTCATAGGGTAGACGACAATATTGGCTGACACATAGATCTCTTCCTTGGAGAAGCTAGCCGGTGGTGTAGGGATGAGGATGTGGTGTCATCAACAGGTCCAATCACTTGAATACCTATGCTAAGATTAGGTTCTTATGACTTCCTCTATCGATAATGAAATGAAGCAGATACCCCTTTACCCACATCTGTGAGTGAAAAAGTCGTTCCACTTCCTCTAGTTATTCTGGTTCACTTGGTTGGAATTTGGTGGTAGTGACACTGGCACTAGGTTCAAAATCGATAATCTGTTTCCCTACTTTTGGATTTGATTCGGATTCAGAATCAGCCTCAGGCTCAGACTCCTTCAACTTGGTCACAAGTGACTACTTGGAGCGACATTATTCAGTGTTGTGCCAAGGGGTTTATGGTATTCACACCATTTTCATGTGTCCTTATTCTTCTTTTCATTACCCTTCTTATGTTGCAGCTTGGACTGGTTTTCCTGAGAGTGGCCATCTTTGATCTGTCCCTTGTCGTGTGGGTTGGATCCACCTTTTCCCTGCTTCGGCTGTGGGGAGTTTGCAGATCCAAACTCTCACCTCTTTTGATTAAATTTTATCTCGATATTGACAACATATCTATAAGTAGTACCCAATGAGGCGATGTCCAAAAAATCCATTTCTGTTTGAATGTATCTATGCAAACAATTGTGAGATCTAAGCACCAGATGTCGTGCAGAGTCTTTAATGCCCAATTTGGTGCGCAGGGTATGGAAAATATTGGTGAAAACTAGTACTATCTAGTCCCTTTATTGACGCAGGGTGGTTCATCAGGTGTACTGGTCCTCGTAGCTTCCAATGGGGTAGTATTGTTCTTTATTGGCATCCCGAAAGGAATCCCATGTAGGGGAAACCAAAAATATTGTAGATTCCTCTATGGCCCTTTGCTCAAAGTAAGTATCCCACCAGTCCTTAACATGGGGGATGACCTTGAGGAGTGCAAAAATAATATTTTCCCTATTAGAAAAATTGTGGACCAAAAAATACCCTTCGAGTAGATTCAACCATTTATCTACAACATCTGCATCTATTGGTCCTTCAAATAATGGAATATAGAAATTTACCTATACCTTGAAGGGGGTTGCATGGCTGCTTGATGAATATGCTTCTCTTCTGGGTTTCCTTGAGCAACATTTTGTTCCTTTGTCATGCGAGGGCTTCCTTGAGCAACATCATTTTGTTCCTTTGTCGTGCGAGGGCTTCCTCGAGCAACATTTTAAAAGGATCTCCTGATCCATCATATTTATTTTTGTTCCCCATGGGTTTTTTTCGGGCTCAGTGTGGCCGATCTTGCAACAACTCAATTGGTTCAAGTCCCAAATTCTTGTACCTAGATCTTGTCAGGGACATGCACGAAGAAAAATAAATGAAGAGCAGACCACTATGATACTACTGATCCAGATTTAGGAGCGGAATAAACTGATTAAAATACTGAATATAATAAAAAAAAAGATATGAAGAACAACACGGATATCTAGTGAACAATATCTTCTATTTAATAAATTAAATAGGATGAAACTATAAAACTGCATAACTGAAACACTCGCTCGAATGGTGGTAGCTATATTTGAGAAGAGATGTGGCTACTATGCACATCCGTCTGAGAAAAATGATTACAATGAGGCTCCAGAGGACTTTTTGATATTACTCATGAATGCCAAAACCCTAGACATCCAAAAACCTAACACTAGGAAATGAAACACCAAAAGTTATGTGGGCCCCTATGGGTAAGTTGGTACCTCAACTTCCTGGGGTTGTAACGTTTGCATATGACCTTCGTTTTAGGCACGTGATATCCCGCTGGAAATTTATTTTAGAGAACTACACATTAGGCCATCAAAATCTAACTCCGTCTACAATTTGACTATGGCGAGCCAAAAACAAAACTCTTTAGGGCCCCAAAATGGCCCTGGAAGTACAACAATATGTGTTGACATGAAAACATACAAAATAAGCTAGTTGGATTAGGTGGGAGGCCACCAGTATCCACTTGGAATATGTGTAGGGCTTCAGATAGCCCCGGAAGTGTAGAACGCACAATTACAAAGAAGTACAAAAGAACGTGCTGAACTAAAAATTGTCAAGATGAGCCAGTTGGAATAGTGGGTGGCCACCAATATCCACCTAGATCAAAATATCTCACGAAAGGATTTTTCTCAACATTTTCCCTATTGTATAGGTAAGGCCTTTAATCTCAATTATAATTTGAAGTCAATAAAGTGTTTTTTGTTTGATTCTAGAATGTATAGATTGTCGGATTATTTATTTAAATTTCATTCACAAAAGTAGTCACATAAATATCTAGTTAGTGAGTGGGAAAATGAACATTGTTTTTTTAAGTGTTGCATCAAAATAATAGAAGATCCAAAAGAAGAGGATGATTTGAAGAAGTTGTGAGACATTTCCTTCTAATAATATTAAGGTGACATAATGGTGAAGGAATTGACAGTGGATTCTATAGGAAATATCTACTAGGATCCCTTAAAGGTAAAGTCAATTAATATTGGTATAGAGGACTAGCCTTGATTAGCATGCATTAGGGACTATTAGGACAATGTGATGGTGTAGGAGGTTGTGGTGTTACTTAAATAATATGCAAATTTGTTTCCCTAGAGTTTCATGGAAATGGAAGGAATATTGGGAAACATTTTTGATTTGAGGATGTATATTAAAATAGATGCAAGTACCTCTAAGAATATACCTTATAATAGATTGAACCTGAAGATAAAATAAAGGGTGAAGGAGTAAATTGATAAAATTCTCGTGGTTGGATTGATATTTCAGTGGAAGAATTGAATTGGATTAGTTGAATAGGATGCATAATGGTATATGTGTATTTTGGGGGGTTGAATGAATCTTTAAATCATGATCCATTTCCTACCCCCTTCATTGATAAAGTATTGGTCTAGGTGACTAGAAAGGAGGCCTACTCCTTCACTAATGGTTGTTCAAGATACCACTAGGTGCACATAGAAAAAGAGGATAAGAAGAAAACCACCATTTTCATGAAGTGGGGCTCCTATGATTACAACATAATACCATTAAAGCTGGGAAATGCACTTACATTGTCTTCCAAGATAGTGATAGAAACATTCAAAGATTACTTACAAAAGTTCCTAGAAGTGTATTTGGATGAGTGGAATCTGTACATCCCATTAAAGGATCACATTTTGATGTTTCAAATAATGTTTGAGAGGTGATGATACCTAGAGATATCTCTAAATCTCAAGAAAATGCATATTCTACACACCCTTTGGTACACTCTCAGGTCATATTGTTTGCAAATATGGGGTGCTCATATATCTAGTCAAGATAGTGGTCCAGAAGCCTTGACCAATGTTGATACACCTATGCTTGAATTTTTTCCACACAAGTTGTTATTGAAGATTCATCAAGGGATATGTGATCATCATTGCACCAATGGTTATTTGTTGAGGAAGATCAAGAAGTTTTTATGGACCATGGTATGTCAAGTATACTTAAACATCCTAAAAGAGAAGTTTGTAGGTGCACCTATCTTGATTTTCCTAGATTGGACCACTATGTTTCATGTACATTTGGATGCCTCAAGCATTGACTTAGGGGCCATACTAGCACAACCTATATAGGGGAAGTTGGATAACTCTTTTTGCTTTACTAGTAGGAGAATATTAAAATCCAAAGATGATTGCATTGGTACTATTAAGAGGGAGGAGTTGGAAATGGTGTACTCATTGTAAAAATTCAGACACTACCTACTAGGTGATCACTTCAATTTATTTATGGACCACTTTGTG
>CBVK0101079741.1:0-10105 GCA_900067695.1 Picea abies
TATATATATAACTCGGCTCGGTGCACACTCCTAGCTCATTCCCATGCACTTACCCAAGTGTCTGCAACTCTGTGAAATGCTCGCACCCTTTCTTTAATGTGAAACCACTCACACTTACCCAAGTACATGCAACACTATGAAATGTGTGCACTCTATCTTTGATAACAATTCTTTGCGCACTAATAAGGTGTGCGCAACACAAAAACTCAGTGCCAACGACTCACCAACCTATCTGTACATTTACACTTACAATTGGTACCAATGGTTCACCAACCTATATGTACAATTACAAAGGGTTTGGATTAGGGGCATTACATTCCCCTCCCCCTTATTCATGCATTGTCCTCAGTGCATCATATACGCATGTACATAAAAAAAATTCAAAAATCTTCAAAAAGATGTGGATACTTTACCTGCATAGCATCCTCACGCTCCCAAGTTGCATCCTCAGGACTGTGTTAGGTCCATTATACATTTACCAGCTCCATGGATCAATTCCAAAGATATTTTATTTTATGATCCAATATGCAAACTGGTCGCACTCGAAAATATCCTTCTGGCTCCACCTGAATCACATTCCAATCAATAGTTTGATTAGCATTAGGTACATACTTCTTAAGCAATGATACATGGAAAAAATTATGAATACACAAGGATGTAGGAAATGAAAGCATATATGCGATAGGACCAATCCTCACTAGGATTTCAAATGGCCCATAGTAACGCGCTGGCAACTTAGAATAATTCCCCAACTTTAGGAAATTGTGTCTCGCTTTGATTTTTAAGAACACATGGTCACCCACTTTAAACCCTTTGTGGGTTCTTCCTTTATATGTGCAGATTTTCTTATTGTCTTGGGTAGCCTTTAAATTTTTCCTTATCTTTACCATCTTCTCTTCCATTTCCTAGAGAAAATCTAACCCAATCATTGTGCAGTCTGCTAGATTGTCCCAACTCACTGGTGTGTTGCACTTTCTACCATAAAGTGATTCAAATGGGCTCATATTTAAAGATGCTTGATATCCATTGTTGTAAGCAAAGTCTGCCAAGTGAAGGTAGTCTTCCCATTTTGATGGATTATCTATCACATAAATCTTGAGCATATCTTCAATCACCTGATTTACCCTCTTTGTTTGTCCATCTGACTCAGGGTGATATGTTGTGCTAAAATTCAAATTTGTTCCAAATCCTTTGAATATTCCTTTCCAAAAGTTTGAGGTGAACTTGGAATATTTGTCATTCACAATTTTCTTAGGTATACCATGCAACTTAGCAAATTCTCGCATGTATATTTCAACAATGTTGGTTTCCTTGTGTGCTGACTTCACTGGAATAAAATGGGCAACTTTAGTAATCCTTTTCAACACTACCATAATAGAATCATGTTGCTTAGTAGTCCTAGGTATCTTAGTAATGAATTCTATGGTAACCACTTCCCACTTCCATGCAAGAATGGGAAAAGGATCTAGCAAAATAGTTGGATGTATATGCTCATCCTTGACCTTCTGACATTTGATACATCTAGCAATAAAATCAACAACTTACTTTTTCATACCTAGACAAAAGTATTGCTTTTTGACTGGGATAATTGTTTTTTGGTAACATGGCTATTCAACATAAGGAACCTTATGCATCTCCGATAATAACATACTTTTCAATTCCTGGTCATTTGGCACATAGACTATGTGCCTATACATGAGGATTCCATCCTCTTTTAGCTCATAACCTTCAAATTTTTGTTGTGACATACCTTGTTGTAAAGTCGCCTTTATGTCCACATAGCACTGACCTGATTTGGAAAATTATGAAATTATGTCACACAAATCTGATTTGTACATATTGATGGTTGTAGTATTCATCTTTTGCACCCTCCTGATGAGTGCGCCATCCACCTTGTTTTCCTTTCCTCTAATATGCTTTATGTCAAAGTCATACTCACTGAGGAATTTTAACCACCTGCTTTTTTTGGCATTTAAACTTGGCTTTCCAAATAGATACTTCATACCACTATGGTATGTTCTCATCTCAAATCTCTTACCCATGAGATAGTGTCTCCACATATTCAAGGCATTCACTATGGTTGTCAATTCTAAGTCATGAGTAGCATAGAGCCTTTCATGCTCTTTTAACTTTCTTGATTCTTAGCACACCACATGCCCATTCTGACTAAGAACTCCATTGATCCCTTCCTTGCATGCATTTATGCACACAACGAAATCTTCATATGAGTCAACAATTCTCAAAATTGGTGCACTTCTCAACAAACTTTTCAGGTGTTGAAAACTACTTGCACAATATGGAGTCCATTCAAATGGCACATCTTTCTTTTGCAAGGATGTAATGGGATGCACAATTTTTTAGAATCCTTCAATAAACCTTTTGTAATAACCTACAAGTCCCATAAAGGACCTCACCTATGTGACATTTCTTAGTGTTGGCCATTCCTCAATGGATTTTATATTTTCCGGATCCATAGCTAATCCTTGCTTGGAAATTATATGACCCAAATAATGAATTTTTCGTTGGTAGAATGAGCACTTTCTCAACTTTGCATAAAGTTGATGCTCCCTCAAAACTTGCAATACCATCCTCAAGTGTTGCTCGTTCTCTTCCTCAGACTTTGATTAAATAAGTATGTCATCCAGAAATACAATGACAAACTTATCAAGTACTCTCTGAAAAATCCATTCATCAAACACATGAAGACAATTGGTGTATTTGACAACCCAAATGGCACCAATGTGAACTCATAATGTTCATACCTCGTTCTGAAGGTAGTCTTTCTAATGTCTTCTTCCTTAATTCTCACTTGGTTCTAACTATATTTGAGATCAATCTTTGAAAATATATGTGCACCTCTCAGCTGATCAAAGAGGTCATCTATCCTTGGCAAAGGATACTTGTTCTTTATTGTTACTTTGTTCAACTGCCTAAAGTTAATACAAAGTCTCATCGTACCATCATTCTTCTTCACAAACAATACTAGGGCACCCAAGGTGACACACTTGGGCATATATACCCCTTCTTTAGAAGCTCTTCAAGTTGCATCTGTATTTCCTTTAGCTTCGGGGTACTCATCCTATAAGAAGTCTTAGATATGGGTGTTTCTTTAGGAATCAGGTTTATATAAAAATCAATATCTCTTTTAGGTGGAACCCAATATCTCTTTAAAGACATCCTCAAAATCTTTCAGTATTGCAAGTATTCAACACTCGACACATGATCCTTAGGTTACTCTTCCATGTGCACTACAAATACTTGACATTCTTTGTTGTAACTTTTCTTCAATTGCAAGGCTAAAACTTCTCTGATATTATAGCTCTTGGAATTCCTTGAATTGTTCTTAAGTTTCCTTCCTCATCCAAGCAATTAAATTCCTTATTGTAGCAATTTAGAATGGCATGATGTTGGTCCAACCAATCCATACCAATGAGGAAATCATACGAGCCCAAAGGTATGATATTCAAATCATCTTTTGTGCGTAGCCCATTCATTTCCATTGGACATGCCTTAACAATCTCATTAATTTTCCTTTTTTCTCCTATAGCTAATTGCACCAACCAAGGTTTTCCAAGCTTGCTTCTCAGCAATTGGAATCTTTCCACCATCTTAGGTTCTAGATAACTATGACTAACTCCTGAATCAATTAAAATAGAAATGGGTTGGTCATTAATCTTACCTTCCACTTCAATCATGTATTATTGAAACTCGGCTTGCTTTTTATCCAAGGTTGCATAAATTCTAAGTACATTTCTGCCCTTGTCTTCAATTGTCACAACTTGTTGTACACTATGTGCAATCCTCACTTTTTCACCTCTTTGAGGGCTATCTCTATGCATATGATCTCCACCAAAACTCCAACATTGAATAGATTGTTGCCTTGGATTTTTCCCCACTGTCCTCATCATTCTAGGCTCATTAAGAGTGTCTTTCCTTGCGCATTATTTCTGAAAAAATGGTGGCTTATCCCGCTTCCTCCTCTGTTTTACCTTGCTTTGCATCTTGTCTTCCCAATATTTTTGGAAAGTCGGTATTCCCCTTTGATGATCATAAAGAAACATAGTGCACCTTATTGTTTCCTCCAATGTCTTGGGGTCATCATATTGTATATTGTTACTGATTAATGAGGGCATCCCACTAAGGTACCTCTGAATTTTAATTTTCTCATCCTTGATGAATGTGACATATCTCAGTAGATCTAAGATTCTTCTTTCATACTCATTTATTTTCATACTTCTAAACTTGAGTTTGAAGAACTCCTTCATTTTCTTGTCATAATAACGCTTGCTTAAGTATTTCCTTTGAAAATGCCTCTTGAACTCCCTCCAAGTAACCTTCTTCTCATCAATGTGTTGCAATTGCATGAATTGATCCCATCACATTGGTGCTTTTCCTTTTAGCTGATAGATTGTGATTCTCATTTCTGCCTGTGTAGAATAATTATGTAGTTGGAAGTACTTCCTCATACCCAGTAGCCAAGTCTTTGGATCTTCATCCTTCTTGTGCTCAATTTCAAAGGTAGGAGGCTTGATCTTATTCATTTCTCTATATAGCTCGTCCACCCCAGTCCTTCTCTTATGTTTTCTGAAAGGAAATGGACTTGAGCAAATGCACACTTTCCTAAATGAATTCCTTGGTGAGTGAGGATGATGCCTATAATCACTTCTTGTTTCTTTTCTATTCTCATCATGAGACCTGTGACTTCTTGACCTACTTGTCTATGTCTCCTTATCCATTTTATTTTCTATTCTTTCCAAGATTTGCATCAATTTGAAATTGAAGTCATCTTGCTACTCCTTGGCTTTCATAAGCCTCTCATTATCAAATTTAAAGATTTGGACATTTTTTTGCAGTCCCTTTATGATTTCTACCAAGTTAATGTGCTCTTACTTGGATTATGTACCATCAACACCCAAACCGACATACAGATCTATGAATTCATCATCATGGCTAAAAGATCTTTGCGGTAATTTTGTCCTTCTCTAATCACTAATAATTATGCAAAGTGTGCAGACAACAAGATTTGTTAGACGAATTCATGAGACAACTTCATGAAAACTCTACACCATTTTGTCATAATCCTTCCTTCTAAATCCCATGCCCGCACTAGTATTCAACACATGTCAATGCGCAATGTCAATATTCCACATGTACAATGTGTATCAGTATTGTGCATGCACCACTATTTTTCTTTGTTCATACCCAATATTTAGTTCACACACTCGTGCACCATTTTAAATTGTGTATTTCTAGTGCTACATCATGTAATGTCCAAAATTTAGTGTGCACACTTACACATTCTTATTTTATGTGCACCATGACCACGCTATAATTCCAAGATTGACCACTTATCAATCCAATTTTTTCCTTAAATAGAAACTCAACCCATGTAGGCTCAATGTTGAAACCATAGCTATGATACCACAATGTAATGTCCCCAACCACCCAGGTTGGGCCATGTCACCCAATATCAACTTTTGTCACTCTGAAACCAAACTGTAACATCATCTAGCTTACTATTGAACAATTTTATTCCAAAATTCACTGTGTGGATTCTACTATAAACAAAAGTCTACGCAGTATCACTTGAAGTGATGTGCTCAACCCCAATATGAGTCACGCCACACAATCTATAACAACAAAAGTAATACAAAACAAATGCGTACAAGCATACTGAACACACAACACTATTGTGCATGAAACCATTCTAGCGTCACACACCAAATTTGTTCTCCTTGTGTGTGCGGTCTGCTTCCCTGCACGCACAAGTAAATCCAGTCTGTGGTTCACATGGATCATTCTCTGTGCGGACGACCATTCAAACTCGTCTTGAAGACTCATAACCCAAATCATAATATTAACTTAGCAGGAAAACTAACAATAATTTTCATAGTCATGCATGACTACAATTATTTTCTATCAGCACCACACTTACATGTGGAAGCAACAATATACAGAATAACAACAATTACTTATATGCAACAACATAAAAGAATCAAACCCATGTTAAACACAGATAAGTAAGCACACAGTAAATGAAACAAGCACATAAATACACTTATCTTTTATGAAAAGTCACCAACTGCGTGCATAACTCAGACGTTCCTCCCATCCATAGACTCTGTTTCCCATAAGATTTCAGCAACAGGTCACCCCCAAGCTAGGGCTTAACTCCACCAATGAAAAAGAGTTCCTAGTGACAGGCTAAGGTTTAATACTCAACATAATTGCTCATTCCAAGGTGCCCACTGCTACAACTAGTCTACAATATCTCATTCCCCACACACCAATCACACCCAAGGAAGTGTGCCCCTTCTATGCTCAACAGTCCCTCAGATTCCCCACTTCCCTTCCAGCGTTCCTAGTAACATGCCAAATAGGAAGTCGTTAAGCCCTGCAACTAATTCCTAGTGCACCAGGGAACAATTCCTAGCAAAACTATCACTTGGAGATAATGCTCACGGGCTTGACAACCCACCTCTTCAACAACAAATCTCTCACCTAGAGAGACTACTCACGGGCTTCACAACCTGCCTCTTCGAAAGAAAATCTATGGTTACAATACAAGAAAACCTCTTACAAGCTTCTTTCTATAGATAAGGTAATATTCAGATTTTCCATATAGTCTAACCCCTTCTACACATGAGAGTGAATTACTCCAAAAATGAGATCTCATCTAAAATACACTAAGGCTAGGAATATATATTGCATTCCTTAAAATCGACACTTGTCACCTTCAAAAGTAGTTTTAGCCACTTGGTGACTCATTCCCTTCTCTCGGGAACTTAGGATAAATAATTATCCATAACTTACATTTTCCAGAAACATTAATAAAATATTCCCTAGGACTTAAGTCCCCCCGTTTTCCATTTTCCAATGGAGTTTTCCCCCCGTCTCTTTTTGTCTGATCTATATGTGCGCAACAATGTAATATTATATTAATAACTTGATTATAATTATTTTTACATGGATAAGCGCACTGGGCTATCTACATCCTGTCTCACCAGCCTCATGTGCGCACTCCCAGGTCATTCCCACACACTTACCCAAGTGCGTGCAACACTTTTTAATGTGTGCACCATTTCTTTAATGTGCAACCATGCACACTTACCCAGGTGCGTGCAACACTATAAAATGTGTGCACCATGTCTTTGATAACAATTCTTTGCACACTACTTAGGTTTCCACAACACCAAAACTTAGTGCCAATGGCTCATCGTCCTATATATACATTTACACTTACAATTGATACCAACAACAAACCAATCTATATATACAATTACAAAAGGTTCAGATTAGAAACACTACATCTTAAAAGTCATCTTTTCTTTCATGTTAGTTGTCTTATACACATTTTATACACATTAGATACCTGGTCAAAATCATATCTCATCTTTATATATTATATTAATGAAATATCCTCTCATGTATATCATTTTAATATCATTTTAATTTTTATTGTTTTATTATTTTCCATTCATATGTTTTGTTTTTTATTATTTCCCATTCATATGCATTATTTGTAAATTCCATTTGTTTTATTACTTTCCATTCTTGTAAATCTCTATTTTATCTCCTTTGTTAATTTTTTTATTACTAATTATCACCTTAATCACTCTCCTTTATTTTAGAAGTTTATTACTAATTTTATTATTATTAATTATATATTATAATAATTGGTTATTATTATTATTTATATATTATAATAATAATTTCATAGTAGTAACCAAATTCCTTTAATTTTTTATTATTTAGTTATTATTGACCAAATTACTTTTGTTGATAGAATTATATTATTTTTTTAATAATTTGTTTTTAGGCTTAATGGTTATTTTTCTTTCAAACCTATATAATATTTCTAGTGCTTCTATATCATTCAAGAACAATTGTGATCCATGATTATGGCTGGATTGTCCACTCGAAACATTGGGAATGTTTCAAAACTAGCACACAAATTAATTCTGGAAATTAGTTTACGATTATGAGAAACTATGTTAATTTACATACTTGACAAATTATGAGATTTACAGGAAGGATACTTCTCCTTGAATATTGTAAAGTGGTTAAGTCAATACATCCGCAAATTTGTAGCTAAATATTTACACCCATAAAAGGTTTATATTTGATAATGATTGTTACCATTTATAGAGACCAACTTTGGTTTGGTAGGCCTTGAGAAAAACAATAAGGAATTAATTTTGTTGCTAGAGCTTTCTGGAAATAAATTGTGTAGGAAGTTTTGAAATGTTCATCATTTCGAGTGGATACTCCACCCTTCATTAGGGACAAATGAAACTAGAATGTTTAAAGGATAATTTCAAGAGATAATCATTGTGGAAAGGGGAAAAGCGTCATTATGAATAAATGCTTATAATTCAAATTTCAAAATGATTTTAAATTTATATTAAACAAAATCAAAATAATAACAATAAAAATTATTAAATGATCATTTATTTAATTAAATAAAAGATTAGATACGATATCTTATGTGAGAAATCTATTAAATACAAGAGAAGAGAGTTTAAAATTTAATATTAAAAATGAAATCGAATTTAACATATATAAAGAAAAGAAAGAAGAGAAGGGAAGGTCAAGAGAGGGTGACAGAGTGAGATTCAGGGGAAAGAAATTTGGAAATAATAAATTTTGAAATAAACTAATGAATTAAAAAGAGAGAGGTCAAGGTCAAGGATTAGTAATTATTGATCAAGGCGATGTATGCATAATCAAAAGGAATTAATTGTTTTGTTTTAACTTTTTATTTTTATACTTGAAAATATTGGAGAGGAAATTTCCTAAATCTATATAACTTTGATGACTTAACAAGTTAGAAAGATGCACAGCATTACAATATTTTGAAATTGAAATTTAATGTTTACATATGTAGGAAATTCTAAGAGGAAGTGCTTTGAATATTTGTATTTTAATATTTAACAATGGATCTAATTAAAATATTAAATATAAAAATTTGAAAGGATAAATGAGAATGCATATTTGTTAAGTAATTTTTTTCCTTTTTTGTTTATAGGAGAATTATTGAGATTTTATAAATGTTAATTACAAAATTTTACAAAATTTGTTGTTTTACTCTCTTTGAAAATTAAAAAACTTTATTGTCACCTATTATCACTCAATCAAATGTTCATAACCCAATAGTCCTTTATAGATGTGAAGTGTGGGACCAAATATATCTATAAATAGATGGAACTAGATCAACTACAGTAACCTTTGATAACAAGTTTTATAAGAGTAAATATCAACAACCCTTGCAAGATACTCCTAGCTGGCACATGACCATACCGAATGGAATTGGAAACACTAAGAAAATTGATTTTGTACGAAAAGAAAAAGGATGCCATGGAGAGTGACATGATTCTGTTTAAAATCAATGAAGACATGCTAAACAGGAGGAAGAAAACATGGAACTAATAGTGTAGGATATGGTTTGATGAGTGGGATATAGAAGAAGAAAGGTGCTCGTTGGATAAAAAGACATTGAAAATTCATCTACTTGAATGCTATAGAAAGGGGAAATGGAGAAAACATGCCAAAAGAAAAAAAACAACATGGACAACTTCAATAGATGTAAAGATATCAAAATGCAAATATACTTGAAGCTTAGCATCTCATGGGGTAAAAAATAGGAGATCATGAAGCTTAGAACAAGATCGCCTAAGTTGAGATGTGAAACATAAATATGATAACTTCCTAAGGATCCATAGGAGGAAAGGTTATGCCATGTACATGGAAACAAAGAGGTAGAAACTAAGAAACACTACAACATATACACAAATTAAGCAAAGGTTGAATTTGCATATCGAACACTAGGAATCAACATTTCAAGAGGATCTAGTGGAAGGTCCAACAAGATTGGTTGAGAAAATGATGCAAGAAAGAAGCACATGATTGAGAGTAGAGTGAATGGGGAAGCCATCTCTTGATCTAGAGTGAAGGGGACCAAAGCTAGTAAAGTATAACATGTACATGATTTGACCTATGCCATTACACCATCATCTCTGGTCATTGTAATCTATTGTCTTACTATCTTAGAAAATATGACACAAAATGTAAAGTATGTGTCCCATATGGCTATTCGGTCTCTCTC
>CBVK0101079742.1:0-17855 GCA_900067695.1 Picea abies
TCTCTCTCTCTCTCTCTCTCATGGTAGAAAATATATTTTTTTATCTATGCATGTGTCAAGGGTTTTATTTTTAAAATTTTGACTCTTTTTGAGGTGGGTTGTGCACAGGTTGCGGATAAAGAACCTTGGTTTATAGAAATGATAGCTTATTTATGACATTATGGTTCCCTAGTTTCAATCCACAATTAGAATCATTATTGAAAGTCTCAATTTGGGAAAACCTACTTAGGATTTCTTTTTAATATTGATCTTTGAAGTCTCTTTCAACCACCGGGTAGCATAGGCTTGCGTAAGTGAATTGTATTGGAGAGTGAAAATTATAAATTGAACATGAATATTGTGTTACAAACATATTTCTTTATGTTTCAAGAATGGACATGTGCCAACGCCATGTGGTAAAGGTTTTGATGGCTAAGAAATGGAGGAATATCAAACCAAACAGGTGGAAGGTGGGTCACACCAAAGAAGGACTCAAAGGCATCTGAAACTGTAAATTTGGTAAAATACCATCACACTCTTTAAGTGTTTATGGAAAAATTAGCCAATGCGGACACAGACCAATCTCCCTAGCTTGGGAACACAAAGCTAGAACAAAATAGCATAGAACATATTACTTTCCTTAGATTCATACAATCGAAATACTAATAAGTAAGGACTCATACCTCTTTACCGACATTTTTCCTTATTGATTGTAGATCCTAGCTTGATTCCGAGGATTTTGAATAGAAACCTACATAAGAAAAAAAGATAAATAGTGAAAGAAACAATAGTATTTTGAAAAATCTATACAAATGACCAAGGAGAAATGTAATAAAGATAGTTTACAATGAACAATATTTATAGGAAAGAAAACATGTTACTATATTAATAATAATGGAGGAATTACAACCAGCTCCTTGGTGTTGTGAGGCTCTTCCCAACGGTTCATTGCTCCAATACCCACATTGCTTCCATGAGTTCCATCACCATCAACTGAATACTTTGACAGAAGAATCTCTCAGGGCCAAAGAACAATCTTCTAATCTCAAGTCAGAAGCTAAAGCTATCAATCATTACTCACTACTAGTTATTCTCCATTAGCTATTAACCTTTTCTAATGAGAGAAGTCTCCTTTTATAGATTGAAGAGTAGGTTATGATGATAGGTTAGGATCTACCCAAAACATGAGTATGAGTGAGATCCAAACCGATCAGAGTACACCTCATATTTGAAGCTTCTCTCTAGAAACTCTGTGAATTTCTTCCCTTTTCCTCCCTTCCAAACAGTGTCGCACCCTGTGAACTAGCAACATAAGACATTTTCACATGCTACAGTGGTGCAACATGTGCCACTTAAGAGTGTCGCATGTTGTAGTGGCACAACATGCGACACTTTCACAAAAAGTGTTTTTAAATACATTATGACTTATTTCAAGGAAATTTATTTCTCTAGTGATCATGGATTTTAAGCTTCGGATGATGGAAAGTAGGTGAACATTATCAGTTGCGACAAAATAATGTGTAATATAATTCCCCCCAAAGTATGAAGCTAGAAATGGGCGATAGCTAAAATAATTTGTCGTGTGGGTACTGAAACTAAGAACACATTGGTTGGAGACCTGTCAACAACAAACAAGGAATTACATTATCATTATTGAGGTAGCCATTCCCATACTCAAAATACAAATTATCCAAATCATAATTTATTACATACAAAGATCCATGTCAAGTATGATAGGTCATGGCCACCAAAGATACACTATGGATCCATGCCAATGTATCTCAAATATGAACATAGCCACCAAAGACACATTATGGATGTATGTCATAATGACTCAAATTTGAACATAGACATGAGACATACATTGTGGATCTATGTAACAATACATAATCAAAATACTCCATCGCAACCTGGATCTATCAAATATAATCCAGGGTCTTCATCTCCATCGTTCCATAGTACAAATCTAACCACGTGAATAAAGGTGTCAAAGTAGAACATGGTATAAATCATTTGATTATTAGTCAATGGTGAAAATCATTAATAGATGTGAAAGGAACCATCATTGATGGTGATATCCCTTAAGGTAATTAAGTACATTCTATTGAGTGTGAATAGATGAGATGAAGTCGAGCACTCATAGTCATTCGATCGAAGGTATATGATGAAAAACTATCGTCAAAGGCGAGGAAACTTGTCATTGAGGCATGCAAGTCCCAAGGTACTGAAACATTTCTAAACCATCTTCCTAGATAATGTGTTGAAGTCGATAGGAAGTGATCTATCGTAGAAGGGCCTTGATGTATCCCCCATCAATGACGTGAAACAGGTACAAATATTTGAAGTAGATCAAAGTATAGAGTGATTTAGGACTACCTTAGGGGTGGTTGATATTGCAAAATTGGTTGATGTGATAAAAGGATTTGTGATTAGATTTCTCTTGAACATATTGATGACACGAAAATTGCCTTAGCAACACTAAATCAAAAGCAGGATCACATACCAAAACATAAATTTGGAGGAAAGTATGATCAACAAGAAACAAGTGGATTTCCCAATCTGACATGAGGAGTGAAAGAGTGTCATGTTCAAGAGTGACTTGCTGCCAAAAATTAATACAGATTTTATACAAGTTCCCTTCCCAAATTTCTCCCACCATTTATGGTGAGTACCTCTTTATTTTTACACAAGATTGAGGAGGATAACCTATGTCTGTACTATAAGCCCATCCTTCAGAGTACTTTTAATGAACCCTAGGAAGGAGTGGCTCGATCCCATATGGGTCTTTCAATGTATGTTTTATGAGTCCAGAGAAGGTAAAATCGATGGTTTTTCATGTTTAGAGAGTTTGAAAAACACTTAAAGGTAACTCTAGGATTAAATTTTTTTGTAAATTTAGTCCCCCAAGTCTGAAAAATTATAAAATAATACCTAGGAGAACTCGTCTAGCCATGATCGACTAGAGTATTCCTTCATCATAATTAATCATACTCAGCCTAAAAAAGGGTTGAACCAATACTAAATAGATGCCCTTTCAAATCCTTTAACGAGCGTGAAAGGAAGCAATTTCGCTCAGCAATATTTTCATATTTATAGGGTTTTGAAAAGAGCTCAGAGAAAATCCCTATTGTGTATTTTGTTTTTAATTTTTGGAAAAAACTACTAAAAAACCATACTAGACCGAAAATGTATGTTTCAAACATTTGACCCGTAACTTGCACAATCTATAGCAAAAACATCATTCCTACTCAAAAATAATTTCAACCAATGAGGTATTATATAAAAATGGTAAAAATGAAATAGAATATTAAAAGGAATACTCCATTCTTGGTTAAAATAGAAGCAAATGTAACTTTTTTTACCATTTTTGTTTTTTACCTCCAAATAGTGAAAAAAAAACAATTTGGTTGATTCTTCAGGCAGTGACCATGGGAATATCTGTGGACGATTTCAAATTTTGTTTCTTCCAAGTAATATATGTTCCTCTCCTTTGCAAATTGATGGTCATTTTTTTTAATTTCAAGCTAGTTTTAGGTGTTTTCGGGCTTGTTCCCAAGCCCTAAAATGTACCTCTCAGGTGTCGCAGGGCCCCCATATCGAGGAATGTGACACCATAGGGTCTCGCAGTCCCTTCCAATAGGGAATTGAAACAATGTCGCATTGTGTTTAAAATACGGGGTGTGACACCTGGAAAACCCAAAAAAAAAATCATTTTAAGTTGTGAGGCTTGAAAATTTTGGATGTTGTCTGAAAAATAAGTTCTTCACTTGTTGTTTGTAGACTTTTTCCCAGAAAAAATGTTGGAATGGAGAGAGAGGGAGCATGAAATGGAAGACAAAATCACGGGAAATGATCCAAAAACCATGTTGTCCCTCTAGAGGTGTGGGCTAGAAAAATTATTCCAGATCCATGACATGAGGGCCCAAGTTCAACTATTGGAGTTCTTGGTAAAGATGTGGGAACCTAATGAGTAAAGTTTTCAAGGTTAGAGTTCACAATATGACCTTGGAAACTGAGGAAATTTATTTCTTGACCGGGCTCTCAAGACGAGGAGAGCGAGTTTCTTTGTATGGATTCAGGGGAGGTGATGAAAAGATAGATAATTACATCTCTCAACATTGTGTTGCTAGAACTAGGAAGAGCAGTGGAAAACTTCCGATAAAAAATGTTAGAGATCTTTCCTTAAGAACCGTTATTTTCACCATCACTCAAGTTGTTGGAAGTGCGGCTCCTCACCTAGCTACCAACTCTCAAATACAATATGCAGTTGATTGTATGGCACCACCAGTATTTAACTGGTGTGAAGGGCTACTTGAGAGCATGAAAGATCAGTTGACCAAGTGCAAAACCGATCGTTTCAAGAAATTAAGTTATGGTTCAATTTTGGTTTATTTCTTCATCGAGAGAGTTCCATTGTTACTTTTGTAGAGTATGGAGTTGGATGAGGACCCTAACCCACAAGATCTTCATATGAAGAGGTGGGCAGACATGATGGCATTCCATGGTGGTGGCCCAATAGTTTTGTACAATGAGAAGTTATTCAAATGGATAAAGAAACAACTCATCGTGATCGGAGACTATGAATGTGCATGAATGGATTTTTGAGGAGATCCATACATATTCCTTCCAGAGAGGCACTAGTGGAACGATTCAGGTAAAAAGAAACCATTTTTTTTTAATTTTTAAAATTTTAAATGTTTTTGTTGTATTGAGACTAATTTGTTTTCATCATGCAGATATTGGGCCAAGTAGACCATATGGGACTTCGTCGATACAGAGGTGAGGTAAGCATGGTGCAATGGTTTCTTATGATCATGAAGTGGTAGAGGAGCTCGACGAAATAAAACACAACCTCAAGGGGTTCACTTTGGGTATACCGGATATTCAGATCAACGATTTGTCGTGACGGTACCAATGACACACTGCGGGAGTGTCTGGATGCCTAGCTCATTTTCTTCGATGAGTGGCTCAGGCCATAGTATGCTACCACAATCATCATGGACCTAGATATGACTAGGACTCTTTCAGTTGTTGGTTATCAACATGTATTGATATAAAATTTGTATGCTTTGTGTTGTCCCAACACATTTTGTAAAACTTTTCAAAAACTTAATATAAGATTATTTCTACTTATGTTCTATTTGGTGCAAAATGCATATGTCAATTTTACAAATGTTGCAAATTTCTATCTAATACATAATTAGTTAAATCATATGTTAATGTATTTATATTTCTTGGAATGTGTTGATACTCTAAATAGTCAAACTCTCTTTCCAAGAAACGAACCCTTAAATATACACGTAAAAGAGTAGGATTTCTGATAGAATAAACGTTACTTAACTGTAGTAGCACAACTTGAGAGTCAAGTCAAACAACTAAGATACGAATTCCAAGTGAGATATCTTCAGTCAAAATTTCAATAACTATGCTATATTCTGTGATATTGTTATTTGCATGACCAGGACATATGCCATGTAGACTTATCAACTCGTCAGTAGGTGTGTAGATTTCCCATGTAGCAAAAGCAAGGTTCTAAGTACTATAGCTAGCACCATCAACAAAGCCAACATAAGGTGAAGGGAGTACCAACATCTGCAAACCAAGAACAATGCAAGATAAGCAGTAGACAGAAATCGTTGAAAAAGGAGATAATAGCACATCGAACTATGGTATAATATATACAAAGAACTTATGTAGAATGACTCTATGCATAGTGCTTCTTCAGGTAAATCCCATTCTGAGGCTCACCCAAAGGAATCCCATCATGATCCACTAACTCATAAGAACCTTTCTCTAATACACGTTTAACTATATAAGGTTCATGCCACATGGACTCGAATTTACCTGCCCCTAATATTTCACGATCTTGATCATATAACAGGACCAAGTCACCTTTAGAAAACACAAGAGGTCTAACAGTTTTATCATATTGAGCTTTGACATATTTTTTATGCGTTTCATTTGCTAGAGTGACATCACGACGAGTTTCATCTAATCTAGTCAAGTACAAAAGATGTTCTTCCTCGGTGGTGGTACTGGGAATTAATTTGACGACTAGTTTCAAGGATGGTATTTCGCATTCAATTGGCAACACAACTTCTAAACCATATACCAACTAGAATGGCGTAAAAATTGTGGTTGTTTTGATCGAGGTTCCATATGCCCATAATGTCGAAAAAATCATCGTATGCCAATTCGATTTGTGAATCCCTATCATCCTACGAAGAATCATTTTCAAAACTGTGTTTATAGCTTCAACTTGACCATTGGCCTACAAATAGTAAGGAGTTGAGTTTTCATGCTGTAAACCCAACTTGGCGGTTAATTCCAACATCATGTAATTTTGAAAATGAGTGTCATGATTGGTGACAATGGCTTGGGGCACACCGAATCAAGCAATAATGTGATTACAAACAAAAAGGGATGTAGTTTTCCTAATGTTACTAAATGTAGGAATCGCCTCAGCCCACTTAGTGAAGTAATCCACGACACTAATATACCCATGCCCCCCATCCGGGTGAGGGTTACATGTCATGGAATCAATGTCCCATTTAAAAAATGAACTAGAGGAAACTATAGGGTGAAGTGGAGAAGGAGGCACATGAAGCTTACAATTGTAGATCTGACATGCATGACACTTTAGGACCGCAAGGATGCAATCCTTAAACAATGACGACCAAAAATATCTAACTTGTAGAATTTTTGGGGCAGTGGAATACCCATACATATGACCACCACATGCACTGGCATGACATTCATTGAAAGCTCTCTTAGCCTCTTCATGTTTTAAACACCTTCAAAAAATGGAATCGACACCACGACGATAAAGGGTATCGCCAACAATGATATATTGTTGAGCTTGGTATCAAATTTGACATCGTTTAGTGCTAGACAAATCAGGCTGAAATATTTGGGTTTGGAGATAGGTAATGATATATCCATACCATGGATCTAAAACTGATCAGAAAAAGAGATAGATCAGGAACTAAATCTTCTTCCACACTTTTTGTTTCAGTTGAGGGAAGGTCACAAATTAACTCAGCAAAAACCAAAGATTTCTTTGACTTGGATTTCTCAAATTCCAAATCAAACTCTTGTAGGATAAGGATCCATTTAGAGTATTTTTCCCCCAACACTTGTCTAGTGAGAATATGTTGCATGGGGTTGCAATAAAAAATGATGGTGGTTTTACGCAATAAGATGTAGTGATGGAAACATTAGGCAGCTTGAACAACAACCAATACCAATTTCTCCACATGTGAATATTTGATTTTGGAAGTGGTGAGACTTCAAATTAAATAGTAAATCACATGTGATTCATGTGATTTATGTGATTCATGTGATTTATGTGATTCATGTGATTCATCCTCTTGAATAAGAACCATAGAAATGGTACTGTCTAAAGCGACAATGTACAAAAATTAATCTCAATTGTAATCTGGGGGATGTAACAATGGTGTATGAGTTAACACATGTTTCAAAGCATCAAATTCCTCTTGCGCGATGTCATCCCAAAAAAAAGGAACCCCTTTCTTAATAAGTCGAGTAAAACCATTGGTCATTTCAACGTAGTTGTGAATGAATCGACGTAAAAATTTAGTCTTCCCTTGCAAACTTTGGATTTGGCATAACATGGAAGGAGGAGGTAAGTATAGTATGGCCTCAAACTTCAAGGGATCAACATGGATCATGTGCTTGGATATAATGAAACCTAAGAGGTGTCATGATTCCACACAAAATACACATTTATGTGGATTTAAGTGAATATTGTAATGTCGACGTCTAAGGAATATGGCTCGTAGATGTTTCAGATGATCTTGATGTCGCATGGAATGTGCAGGAAAATCATCAAGATATGGTTGAACAATATTCTTGATGTCATGAAATGCATAATTCATATCTCATTGAAAATTAGCGCTACCATTCTTAAGTCTGAAAGGAATCTTTCAATAGGCGAAAGTACCCCAAGGGAAAATAAAAGCAGTTTTATGTTGATCCAATGGTAGTATGCTTATTTGATTATAGCCCGAAAAACCATCCATAAATGAGAAGATTTCATTTTCGGCACAGTCTTGACTATATAGTCGATAAAAGGGGTTGCATAATTATCTTTTGGACAAGCCCGATTAATATCCCTATAATCAATACAAACACGGATAGTTCCTTGTTTCTTTGTGATGGGAATAATATTGGAAACCCAATCAGTCAAAGGTATGGGATAATTAAAACCTTCTTTAAGAAGTTTTTCAAATTTGGCTTTAATAGCAGTGGCTTTTTTTGGATCAATAGGACGAAGCTTTTTCCGAACAAGCTTGGCTTCAGGATATCTCTGAATTTTGTGAATGGAAATTTGGGGGTCGATACCAGGAATTTCTTCATAAGACCAAGAAAATACATCGCAGAATTCTTGGAATAGGGTCGTATAAGTTTGAATTTCATTAGAGGAACAAGAGGCACCTATATGAATGTTTTCCACAACCTCAAGTTTTACCGAAATATTTATGGAAATAGTAACAGAGATATTCCCTAAATTTCCTTCAGATAAAACATCATGTATTAAGATGGGAGTTTGGGAATTCTCAATTTCCTCAGATGGAAATGAAGATTCTAAATGACTCTCAAGAGTCTCGAGCTTACAGAGAAACGAGGAATGATGATGACCATCATCCCATGGAGTGTCCTCCAAAGACATAATCTCCATGATAATTTCGTAAGTAGCAAAAACATCATCAAAAGGATCAGGAGATGTAGTAGAAATCAACCAAGAGGAGTGAGAGTATTCATCTAAAAGCATATTTGATTGATCATTAGTCTTAGAATCAGCCACAGAGGCAGATTGGATGGCTTGATAAGCCAAATCAATTGGACTAAGTGGAATTTTATTGCCATATCTTTCATAGTATGTAGGACTTGGTACTACCCAAGGATCATATGATTCCAGGGAGCTACTAGCACCAGTTGAAATCATGTTAATCTGAGTGACAACTAGAGGAATGTCAGGCGGTGGGAGCGGAGAAATGTTAGGTGGTGGGAGTGGAAAAGTTCCCATGAGTGATAAATATTTTAAAATACCCACACAAACATCCTCGTAAGTAGATGAGATTTTTTCTATTAAAGGAACATTACCAATGCGTGAATCAAAATTAAAGTAGGCAAGTTGGTCTACTGTGACTATTTTCCCGTGATGAGGGAAATCAAGTACATGAAAGAAGGTAGAAACCACAGTGAACATGGCATAAATCTATCCACGACCTAGTAAAAGGTTATAATTGAGGGATGTGTCAACCACTTCTACCTTAACAGTAACAATTTTACCTTCTAATTCGATTGGTAATTCATTGAGCACTCCGAAGGGTTTGAATCCTCTACCATCAAAATATTTCAATGTATTAGGTGATTGATTGAGTAAAGGAGAATTGATAGATTTCCAACAACTGATGGACATTACGTATGTCGAGGATCCTTCGTCAATAACAGTACAAAAAATGGTTTTCGTTTGCACAATAACTTGAATTTGAAATGCAAGTTGGTATGGAAGTATTGGAAGATGAGTTTCGAAACCAAAAACCACCATATTCGCATCACTTAGATCAACTCCACCAATAGATGATAACAATGTTCTTCATTGCCCAGCGAAAGTATGAAGGACTTCAAGGGCCAACATCGTAGAGGGTGCTTGAGCCAAGACTTCTACAATATTGTAGTTTTGAGCAGCTCATGCGTGCGAGTTAAAAGACGACTTACGAGCAACACCTTTTGGAGGTGGTCGAATCATTATGTCAAAACCAGGTTGATCAATTTGAAGAGTACCAGTAGTAGGTGAAGTAGATGTAGATGTAGGAGTAGGGGTAGAAGGTTGATCAAAAACACTTCCATTAGAAGGAGGAGATTATTTGTTTCATGTTGTTACGAAAACCTGTTCATTATTTTCTTGACACATAAGTACATAAGAGCTTCTTGAGGCATAGGGTTGATCTTGCACAACCATTTGAGTTTGTTGATATCAGAAAGGATTTTTCAAAACAGTAGGTGAGGTTGAAGTTTCTTTAAGGAAATGATTAACATCGGCACAACGCGGACAGTACTCAGTATAATGCTCTTCTTCACAAATGAGAAAAGGATATTTAGGCTTGCGCTTTTGTGTATCCTTAGCAGCTTGAGTTTTTGGTTTCTCTTGTTGTGGTGAATTTTGCTTAGCTTTTTCTTTTCCCTTTTTCTTACTTCCAAGTTGTTGATATTTATCGGTGCTTGTGGATTGAACCACATTAATCTCAAAAGTTTTACCAGGAGTAGTAGCAGGAGGAAAATTGTTTTAAGTGGTAGCGGTAGGAGTAACCTTAGGGTTAGATTGACTAGAAGTTTTACTCGTAGAGTCTTGGGTAACAGAACCCACTACGCTATCAATGGCGTGAGAATTTGTAGGAGGTACAATAGTAGGATTAGTCGATGTGTGAGGATCCTATGGAATGAAATCATATAACATACCAGATTGTGAATATACAAGGTCCAAATACTGAGTGTGAGCAATAGCTTGCTCCTCAGTTACAATGCCACCCATAGTGACATCGCAAGCAATAGGAGGTAACAATGACTTAGTAAAGCAATCTGCCAATAATTGGTAAGGTATACTAGATTTAATCAAACGACGTTATCGTCTCCACTCATGGATATGATCAGAAATATGATTTGATGTTGGCTATCGTAATGAGGTTAAAAGTTCGGTGTCGGTTTCATAACGAATGGGAAGTTGGAAGTGAGTCAAAAAATCTATTTCCAACGAATTAAAGTATTGAAATGTTCCTCATTGTAATTCTATATACCATTTAGCAGCACTCCCAGTGTGCTAGAAAATACATAAATGGATAGAATCATCATTTAAATTATTTGAAGAATGTCATAAATGATAAGTCATGAAGTGATTTAATGGGTCTTCTCAAGGTTTCCCATCGAATTTTGGAATATCACTTGGTAACTTGGTAGGGATAAACAGCCAAAAAGGAGAATGAAAAATGGGATCATTCGTTAACCATGATAATTCGGGTAAGTCTAATATTTCTAGGAATGGTAATTTTTGATTAAATACAGGTTATTGAAACATGGGATATTGGTAAGTAGCATAAATATTAACCCCCAGAAGAGGAGGATATCCCTATTGAAAGTACGTTGGTGCTACAAGCCTCTGAGTTCCACCAGGATGATAAACCTAAAAGGGTATCCCCATATGTGTTTGTGTAGTAATAGTAGGAGTATATGCATGGAATTAATGGCGAATAGGCACTTGAGTTCCACCAGCCCCACCAGCTTGAGGTAAATTTGATGAAGTGCTTGCAATTTAGAGGAATGAAGCACCACTAAGGATTTGGGTACCAGTGGGGTTCCCTATAGAAGGTTGTTGACCAAGAAGAGGTTGTTGACCAATAGGAGGTTTTTGCCCAATAGGAATTTGTTGACCAAGAGGAGGTTGTTGACCAAGAGGAAGTTGCTTCTCAAGAGGAGGTTGTCGACCAATAGGAAGTTGTTGACCAAGAGGAGGTTGTTGACCAAGAGGGGGATAAATTACGGAATGGTAATTCCCAATAAGAGTTTGTTGTCCAAAGGGAGGATTTATCCCAGTTAATGGAGGTTTCCCCCAAGCAAGAAAATATGGTCCTACAAAAGGTTTTCCCCCAGCAAGAACAGATTCTACAGTGGATTTACTGATAGTCAAAGGCAAAGATAGCCCTGTGAACGGTTGACTAATGGTCAAAGACACATATGGTCCTACAGACGACTGAATTGGAACACTCATCCCACTCGTCAAACTAGGTTGTTGAATAGATCTAGGAGCAACATTATTTTGCAAGGTGTGTACCATACTTGGAATAGACATACTAGATGAACTAGGCATACCAGTTGACCAAGGAGGATAATGAAAAAGTGAGGCATTGGTCAAAGCTCCAGAAAAGGTTTAGCTGAGTGATTGATACCCAGGAGGTATGGAAGGTCCACCAAAATCATAAGATATGCTAGATCCACTATGTACAGAAGTTCCACCCATAGTAAGAGGTAAGGTTTGCATTTTGGTACTTCCTAATATAGATTTTGTAGATGTCAATTGATCCATGGTCGACACGGTGAAAAGTGAGGATGGTGTACGTAAAATTGGAATTCGACTATCGAAAATTTAGGGATTGATACCAAGCATTGTCCCGCCAAGGAGATACAATTGGTGTAGGTAATTGGATAAGAAGAGGTCCTTCTAAGTCAGTTATAGTTGGATTAAAATGTAGAAAGCTCTCTTTCAAGATACATTCTACAATGAGGAGACCAACCTCTAGAGAGACAGACTTGTGAAAACTAACATTTATAAAAGTTAATTCCAACCTATTTGAAACAAGAGAGCTTCAAGGAGTTACAGGTGATGGGATAGATATAGAACTTGGTAAAGGAAAATCATGTTGAGGACTAGAAAGTGAAGGTGTTGAAACTAAACTTAGTAAAAGTGGAAAATTCTTGCGCATTTCAGGTTCAATAAGTTCAGGTTCAACAAGTTCAGGAAAAAAGTAATTTGTGCTTTCAATCTCAGGTTCCTCAATTTCCAAAGTCTCAGTTTGTACTACCTCAGATTCTTCTACAGTTTCAAATTGTTTTGTATTTTCGGGTTGTATAGTTTCAGGTTGTGGAGTCTCAATGTCTGAATGTTCAAGTTGTGATACTTCTGGTAGTTCCGGGGGTAAATCTTGCATTCTACAAGAATGGAAGATGTTTTTCCACTGTAAATTTTACGAACAATTGCCAATTATACCTATGGTCTACTAGAGAAAACAAATATCACTTGCTAAAAAATTTAGGAAGAAAACACACAAACAAAAGATCTTCTCACAATGACACACTAGTTGGTGACGAAATCTAGCATCATGAGATCAAAATGAGAAGGGGTCGGGATAGAGCGGGTGGAACATTTACGTTGGAAACCTGCTTAACAGACTTACACCCTAGTGCAAGCTTCCTCACGGTAAAACCATGGGTTACCCTCCAAGGACCCTAAGTGATTTTGAAAAACATTTGTCCCAGGTACAACAAATATTTCCCCTTTGTTGTCACCTTGTGTATAAATCCTAAATATAATAGCCACTAAGGTTACCACTTACAATAACAAAAGTCTGGGGAAACAATCGACATTCAGGTATACATGCAAGGGTAGGGAAATTAAGACCCAAAATCTCCTTGAGAGTTTCCTCTCAAGTGATCCCCAAGTGTCTTTCAATACCATTTGTAATATGTGCAGACCACTTCACCAAGACCAAAAAAGTAGGGTTAATTACTCTATTGGCCCCAATGTGACCTCGTGATTGACCCTTTTTTGAGAAGGGCTACCCAGAAAAGTGATGTAGCAAATGGATTTATCTCCCTATCTCAATATTCTAAGTTTGGTTTGTAGCTTTGGAGAGTTAACCTCAACACCTATTCCAAAGCCCTTCAACTAATCTAATGTTGGTTTGCTACCAATCAAAAAAATTCGAATGAAATTTTATTAGCGTTGATTTTATGGTTGTTGTTTACTCAAGAAGAAAATGGCATGGACGAGATGATTTTTTGACCGAATTGAAATGATGCAAAGAGATAAAAATGCAATATTTTACTTCAATGAAAGCTATATTACGAGAGGGAGAAAAATTGTATATTCTTGAGTGCACAATGTCCCAAATTTTCATAAATACCAAGAAATTTACTACTCAAAACAACTAAGAATTCCCTCCAACTAATGTAGTGTGAGAAACACAATTTTTTATTTCAAAGATAAAGTTAAAAATAAATGAATTTCTTTAAAATCAAAAGTGATCCAGGAAATTTGTAAAAAAAAAATTGTTTTTGTTTTGGAAAATAAAGTATTCAAGAAAAAGAAAAACTCTCTTCTCACCAAATAATCCAAAAACAAACAATTGGGTAATAGAAATCAAAAGCTAGACTAAGAGACACTCGAAGACAAAGCTAAGAGATTATACCCCTTTCAACACTAATCAAAAAATTCCAAAACAAAGCTAACAATGAAAAATTTCAATAATGAAAGAAATGGTCAAAATCAAACTTTAAAATTGTTAAGAAAACCTAAAATTCACAACAAGATCTAGATCTTAAAGCTGGGGAGGAAAGTAAATAAAAGATTTGTTCTTTCAAGCAGTGTCATGGGATATTTTGCAACACAATACTACAACAGAGAGTGCTGCGGGCTACAGGTCATTACAGTGTGATAGTGTCGCTCTGTGTCTCAAATGGGGCATGCGACAATAAATCAAAACTTGAAAAAACAAAAATTCATAGAAAGTTTCCAGTGAATTTCAAGGTCTAATGATCAAATAGTATCAGGAAATGACTCATAGAGCTAAAAACAAGGCAAGGAAGCAAGACCAAGAGAAAAAATATGGAGGAATGTTCCCCAGCAAAGTTGCCAATTTTGTTTATGGACAAATTAGCCAATGCAGACATAGACCAATCTCCCTAGCTTGGGAACCCAAAGCTAGAACAAAACAACATAGAACATATTACATTCCTTATATTCATACAATTGAAAAATTGATAAGTAAGGACTCATACCTCTTTATTGACGTTTGTCCTCATTGATTGTAGCTCCTAGCTTGATTCATAGGATTTTGAATAGAAACCTACATAAGAAAACAAGCTAACCAATGAAAGCAACAATAGTATTTCGACAAATCTATAAAAATGACCAAGGAGAAATGTAATAAACATAGTTTACAATGAACAATCTTTATAGGAAAGAAAACATGTTATTGTATTAATAATAATGGAAGAGTTACAACCAGTGTCTCGGTGTTGTGAGGCTCTTTCCAATGGTTCATTGCTCCAATACCCATATTGCTTCCATGAGTTCCATCACCATCAACTGAATACTTTGACACAAGAATCTCTCAAGGCCAAAGAACAATCTTCTAATCTCAAATCAAAAGCTAAAGCTATCAACCATTACTCACTACTAGTTATTCTCCATTAGCTATTGACCTTTTCTCATGAGAGAAGTCTCCTTTTATAGATTGAAGAGGAGGTTAGGATGAGAGGTTAGGATCTCCCCAAATCAGGAGTATGGGTGAGATCCAAACTGATCGGAGGACACCTCATATCCAAAGTTTCTCTCTAGAAATTTCATGAATTTCTTCCTTTTTCCTGCCTTCCAAACAGTGTCGCACCCTTTGAACTAGCAATATGAGACATTGTCACATGCTACAATGGTGCAACATATGACACTTAAGAGTGTTGGATGCTACAGTGACGCAACATGTGACACTTTCACAAAAAGTGTTTTAAAATACATTCTGACTTCTTTCAAGGAAAGGTCTTTCTCAAGTGATCATGGATTTTAAGCTTCAGATGATAGAAAGTAGGTGAACATCATTAGTTGCGACAAAATAATGTGTAACACTAAGGAGTGTGACATTGATAAATATATATAATCACCTAAGGTCTAACCCATCCAATGTTAAGGTCATCATTTCATTGAACCTTTTGGGGGATGAAGAGGGACACATGATCTAGATAATTTGGACAAGGAAAGGGAATTGATCACTTTGATCAAACTAAATAATGTGATCATGATTAGCACTCGTCAAGATTCCATCAAATTTGAAAAACCAATGGATAGATCAAAATAAATAAGTAAAGAGGGGGAAAAAATGATACATTACAAATCCCATAAACACTAGATTCAAAAAAAAAAGGACACCTCTTCTTAAAAGTTGTAAAGTAGCTATGCCAATATGTAACCTCGTAAGCGAAACATTTATACTCAAACAAAGGTTATGAGTTGAATATTTAACCTTAAATATAATCTTGTAGAGGTCAAAATATTAATATAATATTTTACCATTCACCTTTGAATACAATCCTCTTGGTCTTTCCATCATAATCCAAAGCATTCACTCAAAGAAAGATGACAAAAATATTCGTTAGCGGTCCATTAAGTAGGCTCCATGAGGACCACATGTTGAGAACATTATTCTCATATAATCCTAGTCTATAGGGTCCAACGATGTGGCTTTGTACAATTTTCCTCCCAAACTCATGAGAAATGTTTGGGCCTACTTTACAACTATAAAGAATATTTGGGATAACTAAGTGTTGAAAATGTTTTTTTCTTATCCCAATCCTAGAGCTAAACATGTATGCATTTCTCATCAAGACGGTCGTAGGGTTTCTATCCACGAGTTGTGGTCTTCTCAGCACTAAGGTTCCAATTCAAATGGAAATTGAAATTGATTCCTCAAAACTTGTAAGATTGTACCTTCAAGGGTGTTAATTTTTTTTTTAAACCAAGACTATGGAATATTTGTATTGAAGGTGGCCAAAATTGGGAGTCAATTACAAAGAGAGTTGACAGGTTGTTTCAAAAAAATTTATGTCAACACAATTCCTTTATCTTCTGCTTCAGACAATATACTTTCAATCTTACTACTACTACAAAAGTATCGATAATGGAGGTATATTGCCTATAGAAAATACTCAAAATACATATGATTTTAAAAAACATTATCAAAAATTTGTTTGTTGTTATGTGTTCGACTTCTTGTCACCACTCACTATGCTACTAAGGGATATTTTTTCCTTTTTACTATTGTATTCCAAGCTTCCTTTGTTTTCAATAAATTTAGTGTTTCTCCTTCCAATCCTATCTTTCCTTGATCTAGAGGCTCTGATTGATCTAGGGACTTCCGCCTCTTCTTCCTAGACCACCAAGCTCGCCTTTGTCTAAGGACTAAGCCAAATTTATACTTCTTGGTCCAGATTTGGGGGAATAGTAGATTCCTCTCTCACCGCATCTTGGGGTACCACATCTTTCTCTTTTGATGCTTCCTGACTCATATATGGTAGAATATCAATTTCCTCTTTCCCCAAATCTTGTGATTTCACTTCTTGCTCATTATAAGGGAGGTTTGATTCAAGTAGCTCAATCTTGTTAATCACTTGATGTTCTACTTTAGCACCAACCCACTGGGTTGACTTATGTTGATGTTTCCTTACTTCCCATGGCCCTTTCGGCAATGTGTTGCTAAATGCCCTATTTCAAAACAAACTCTACATCGGAAAGACACATTTTCATAGTCCAACTTTTGAGACTAAGAGAAGTTTTCACCTATCAAGTTTACTTTAGATGGAAACCCTTGGCTGAATTCTATTTTCAAAAAAATTCGAGCATAAGTAGTGATATTGCAGTTCTTAGTTTCCTCACTTTTGTAATGGAATTTTCCAAGAGCATTACCAATAGCTCGTAGAGAGGGTAAACCCCAAATATGCAGAGGAAGATTTGAAAGTCTAACCCAAACTGGAGTCGTGGAAATAGTATTTGTTATGGATCAAAGGATGGAGTCTAGGATTTTAAGCATAATCCAGATTTCCCCCAAAACCAAGGACCATATTTTAAAACAAAAACTCTATCTTCAACTAGATCAAACATAGTATGATGAAGCAAAAGTTGATTACAAAGAAAAATTGATCAGTGCAATTAAATATATAAGGAAAGAAAGAGAAGAAAACAAGTCATCCAAGAAAGAATTGATGAAGCAAAAGCAAATTGTTCAAGGTTCTGAAAAGGATCAGCAGGTCATCAAGAATTTAAGAGCTCAACTAGAAGAGGCTAGAAGAATTGAAGAAACTCTAGAATATCAAATGAAATGTTTTGAAGCCAACATAGCAGCACAAAATGAAGATGCGGAAAAGAGAGAAAACATATTGATGGATCATCTCAAGGAAAGAAACAATGATTTAAACCAACTTGAGGAAGAGTTTGGTCAAGAAGAGAGAAGAATGGAAGAATAAATAATTGCGTTGAAAATCCAACTTGAAGAAGCAAAGAGAACAGAAGAGGTCATGAAGTCTCAGATAAT
>CBVK0101079780.1:0-12540 GCA_900067695.1 Picea abies
GGTAAAGGAAATCTATACCTGATGGTGATTTTGTTTATATCCCTTGAGTTGGTACACATTCTCCATTCACCATATTTCTTCGGACTTAACACTGTTGGTACATCTCATCGACTCAAGCTTTCTCTAACCAATCCCTTGTCCATGAAATCCCGGACTTGCTTCTTCAGCTCTTCATTCTCCTGCAACGTCAATCTATACCCTTCTTTGTTTGGTAAACTTGCTCCTGGTATAAGGTTAATGTGATGGCTTATACTCCTAATGGGTGGAAATGAACAAGTTAAATCATCCACTACTATACTAGCGAAATTCTCCAACAGTTCTTGAATTTCCTTCAATAGATCATCTATCGAAGTACTTTTCAAAATGAATCTGGGTTTTCTCACTATAGCAAATGACATGCCTTCTTCTTTCTTGGCTTCATCAAGAATATCCTTCCCACTCATGAGAAGTATAGTATTTCTTGTTTCTTCTTTCACCTTCTTGTCTTCAATTGGTAGCAACATATGCATCCTACCATTCTTCTCTAAGGTGCATGTGTTCCTTCTCCCATCATGAACAACATTTTGGTCATATTGCCATAGTCTACCCAACAAAATATGACAGACATCCATGGGAATAACATCACATAATATTTGATCTTTGTAACCCCCTATATTAAATTCAACTAAACATTGTTTAGTGATTGTTACCTGATGTCCCTTTTGCAACCATGAAACCTTGTATGGGCTTGGATGCACAACTGTCTCCAATTCCAACTTCTCCACCATTTATGTGGATACTAGATTGTCTATACTTCCACTGTCCACTATTACCTTGCATACTTTGTCCTTGGTTTTGCAAGCAGTTTTAAACAAACTGTTTCTTTGGAATGGATTCTCCGTCTCCTTCTCTGGCTTCAAGAAAAATTTCCTCATCATTAAGGATCTTTCGCCTTCTGCATCTTCTGCCTCAAAATTTTTCCTTTGCACTTATTAAATGTGAGCTTTTCCTCCTCCATATCTTTTTATGTCAGGACATTCATGAGGCTTATGTTCGATCTTTCCATAGACAAAACATTTTTTCTCACCACCTCTGCCTCTTCCTCTTCCTCTGTCTTGAGGAAAAGTGTTTCCATCGGCATATTGTTTCCCCTGTGAACTTCCTCCTTTCTCAGGATGAGTATGAGGTTTCTTGTCCTCATTCTTGGGCTTCTACACTCTGTCTTGGTCAATTTGTTTTCCTCTACTCTGACTTCTGCCTCTACTTCTTTGTCCTTTCTTGTGGGCCAATTTCTCTTTATCCTTCAGAGCAATCTGGTAAGCATCTTCCACATTTTTTATTGTTACCATGCTTATCTCATCCTGAATGTCATATCTTATACCATTCATGCATCTGAAAACCTTTTCATCGTCACTCTCACGATGACCAGCTCTGATGTTAAGTCGATAAAATTCTTCGGTGTGTTCTTTCACTGTCATCCCCTTCTGTCTCAAATTTTGCATTCTTCGAAAGAGATTAATCTGATAGTCTTTGGGTATAAACTTGGATTTCATATTTGCAACCATTCTATCCCAACTTTTGATTCTTTGTTTGCAATTGCAGTGCCTGTCATCTTGTAGTTCATCCCACAACAATGCTACATGCCCTTTAATTCTAGTGGCAGCCTGTTTGACTTTATTATCTTCCTCAACATCCTCATAGTCAAAGTATTTGTCTATAGCTCTAAACCAATATAGCATCTCCTCAACATCTAAGTTGCCTTCATACATCAGAATGTCCATGTTTTTCCTAACACCTATTCTTGTAACAACTTTGAATAGACGTTCTTCTGCAACATCTTCGGCTACAACTTCTTCAACTCCAGCCTCATTTTTTCTTTCAGCCTCACTGACATCTCCAACATCAACTATTCATATTTGTGTTGTCTCCATAGTGTCTAATCAAGCATGGGGTTCTCTCATTTCCCTTTCCATAGCTGGATCGGTCATTGGTCTATCTTGACGTCTTCTGGGTGACATTGTTCAAATCTGTTCAATGCAGAATTTAAATCACAACTTGCCTTCTATCTCCCTTGCTTAAAAAAAACAAAGATTGTAATCTCTGATACCACCTGACGCATCACCCCTACCTCAACAGGTTCTGCACGACCTCCCAGTCTAAGGATCGTTCTTATTCTCCCCTTTGATTCTGATCGACTCTTTGATTCCCCACAAGAATCTTCAATACACAAGTTTGTATCCACAGGTCCTTCTTAGGAGCTACGTCTGTGAGAATAAACACTAAGCACCAACTCTCATACACGCGACCAGCTGACGTGACCACACTTTTTCAACCAAAAAGGAATATTGGGTTTTGCAACTTCGCGACCCATAGTATGATTCCTCCTAACTCCTTTAATCCCAGAAACCTCGAAAGGCTAATGGGTCCTTTAACTCCTCCCTTGACGTTACTTGACGTGACCTTCAACTACGACCTGGGGTCTATTGTTTCGGCACCTCGGAATTTCACGTATCGATGAATTAAAAATCAACAACTCCTTTCGTCGACGGCTGAAAATTGCGATAAATCCTCGTCGTGAATCAATGGTTCTAGACCTCCCCATGATCTGACGACCTTAATTCTATCGGGACTTTGTAACTCTCGACTCCAAGTCACAACTCCTTCCACGCCTCGAACTCTGAAACAATGAAATTCAAGTGCGAGATCAACGGTTCTTGTTGATCTAATCCAACGACCACTACTCCTCTTGGTCTTAAGAGTGTTGAAAGAGACTCAGCCTTAATATTCTCGCTGGTATGAAATATCCAACAGCCCATGGAACGTCGATGATCCCCCCCTTTGAGAGTTTCGATCGTTCATCTAGGCTTCACAAAGACTCTTTCCCAATTACCTTGGCACCTTATTCTTCTGACTTAACTTTTGTGAGTTAATTTCAGACCTCTTCCTTCCTTTGTATTCTCTCCATCCATTATCCTTCTTGGGATTGACCTTTTCTATAGATTCAAATCTTCAAAAGGACTCTTTCACACACTCCTTGTGGAATTCACACTAACCTCTGGTTATTCACCACCTCCAACTCTGTGCACTTCCCTGCAACAGTAGTTCTTCGACCTTCCTCCTTGGTTGGTAAAATCTAATACTTTATCCAGCTCGCGCACACCTTGCACAACTCGGTGCTATACCTGCACTTCTTCTGGTATAAGAACAAAGGAAACTCTCTTGAGATTTTCTGAGATAAACTCAGAATTCGTCAACTCAATCTTTGTAGACTCTCACTGCACTCCTTCAAGGAATTCTCAAGAAGAGAAATAATTGAAACTTATACTTCTCCTCTCACATACTTCATACACTCAACATGAAATCAATAGGATACACAACATTGAAATAAAATACATAACAGAGATTGAAATCAACTGTAACATACCATTCAAAAGATGTAACAGAATTCCAAAACAAACACCATGAGATTGGATCAAAGATTCTTTATATTAATCCAAATACTTATGTACATGGGTTCAGTAGAAAAATCTATATGTTCATACTAACTCTACAATCTATGTTCTTCTACTCTATGCTTTGCATCTCTAATTCTCCTCCTTTTTTTTTTCTAATGAGGATTGTTACAATACCATACAATGGTGGGTTTTCTTGAGTTTTCCCTCTCTCCTTCCTAAGCTATCATATCATAAATAAAATATACCTACTTTACATTCATTATAATTAAATGCCTCTATATCTGACAGATGAGAGCAATGCTCAAGATCTGTTTACAATATCAAAAACATAAATGCAAATACATCCTCCTAGATATTTCATTAAAGATTTATCTTTTGAAATTCAAAATGTTCTCAAAATGTGCGTTGGTGCATTTCCAGCTATCCTTCACATTTGTGTTTTCTTTGTTGGCTCGCTTACGATGCTCCTGCATCAGACTTCTTCCAAATTACCCAATTTTTCCTCCAAAGGACAATCTATTGCAAAAATGATTCTAGTAATAAAGAAAGAATGCTACCATCTTAACTATGGACTTAGGAAATTTGGGATAATTCTTTGTCACAATGACACATTAATCTTGGGCATATTCCATTCTGAGTGATCCCAACCTAGCCAATGTCCAAATATCCACTTGGTCTATAAAATCCTTCAATTTGTTAACCTAATATTACACTCATGCACTAATCTGCTCGTGTTTCACCACATGATCCTAGTATAAGTGAAAAATCTCATGATCCCACTATTACAAGTTCATGGTCGTCACATCCATCTTGTCCTTCCATTACTCTTCCTCTATTATTACCATGCTATAACACAAGAATGAGTGGAATTGATAGGCACATTGAATTCTTCCCAAGTCTCAAATAGTTGGTTCATTTTGGTGGCTCGAGACTAAACACACTTGAACAACAAGATTCTTCACCATTCCATTGAGACATCTATCATATATTCTTACTACACTAATGTGTAAAGTATGGATTATTTCCATCCTTCAATTGAATTTGTGGTCAAATGATAGACTTTTCCAAATCATTCTACTTTGTTTCAAGTTTTCCCAGAATTCTTGAACAACCCTCATGAGGAAATTTTATAATATTTATTACAAAGGTGTCACTAGTGAAGGGTGCCTAAATTGGATCAAGTCAAATCTATTACCAACTATTAAAATATGCCCTAAATTGACTGTCATAGTAGTGAATCTTAGCAACTTAACAAAGGTTGACCTAATACCAATTGTCACGGACCTGCAGTTCACCTGGATTCTTTTTACAACTTGAGCCCACCCACGATATTATTGCAGATGTGCTCTTGTTGCACTACCTTTCCTCATTCATAATGTCTTGGTGTAATTGTGCCTACTACAACCAATCTATGACTCTTCACCTAAGTTTTAACCATAAATTCATATTAAATTACAAAAATTTAGGTTCCCAACATAGTTTAACACACTTAGTTCATCCAATAAGAAACAATTAGGAATACATCCAATTAACAATATGCAAGGAAAAACAACATCCAATACACATAAATAAACCATAGAATAAAATTATGGATGAGCACCAAGAGAGGTGCCTTAACACTTTATTATATAAAGAATTTTACATGTACATCATAGGAGCATAAAAAACTTCTTGTGGCACATTTATAGAGTACAATTGAAATTTCAAGAAAGGAATATAAATTTCCATCCAATCCCTAAAGAAACCACATGCATACCTCTTGCAGGTTTTATTTCTGTCTCCTTTTCACTTTAGCCAATGCAAGTATTTTGTGGTTCCCAAACCTCCAACATGAAAATCATAGGATACTTGATAAATCCTTGCAACACCTTACTTCTTCCTTTTTTCCTTATCACTTTGAGGTATCCACCTATATATTTTAGCTTTCCTTGTCTTGAAAATCACCTTTCGTTCGAAGGTGGAGCAAGTTCCATTGATTTGACTTGATCTCCTTTGGTGACGTATCCACCGATTGTTCCATTGAATCATTCTAACTCATGTTGGGTCCTCCTAGGTCATCCTAAGATGAACCACATCATTCTGTCTGCCCAGGTCATCCCATATACCAGGTCATCTCAATCTCTCTTAGTTCATCATGTCTGATTGATCATGCCATCCAACTATGCCAAAATGCACCTAGCTACACCTAACTCAGAAAACAAATTTAATCCATCTAAAATCCTCCTAAGGAAACTATATCCACTCCTCTCAATTCTCCTATTCATCCCAAATGAACCCAATGTGTTTGATTCTATATAACTATGTTTGATCTACTTGATTCCATTCGATTTCACCTAACAATGTACCTAAGGAATATGGAATATGTCCACCAGATGGATGCATTCCCAAGGGTGTATGCTCAATGAGTGTTCCCCAAAGTTGTAGTCTATGGAGATTTGTTCTTGAAGGAACCTCGATCATTCGTTGCAACCCCCAAGAGTGGTATGCCTCACTTTTTCAATCCATATAATTCTAAGAACCCAAGTCATCAATCATTCTTATAGCTTCTTTGTCCATCATATCAAGTGAATATTTGTAGACATGGATTCTTGTATAAACATTCATTACATCCTCTAGCCAAGTCCTATTGCAATCTCCCTTGAAGTATCTGACTAGTGCAATCTACCATTGTTTTCAGTGTAGATTTTTTGTCAGTAGGGGCACTCAAATATGTCTATAGTGCACCTTACTAATGGGTCAAGGAATGAAACTATTTGATGTGTGCCTTGCCAATGGAATAAGGAAACCAATTTTACAAGGTGAACCTTTCCAATGAGCCAAGGCGTTTCAATTAATTCAATTAACACATCATCCATCAGATATGCCCATCCACATTGGTCACAGATAACTGAGATAATCATATGGTGGAGGTTCCCAATGATGATCTAGGAAAGGGTATTATAAAAAGTCACTATGGATTTGTGTTTGGTATTGTGGCTTGAATGGATACTCTAGAATCTTATACCTCTTTTTTTATGCTCTCAAATCCCACTCCTATATTCTCTTCTCAAATATGGAAAAAGTACAATGCTAAAAGAATGGAAACCCCTGTCTTTTTAGTGGTTGAATATTTAACATAGTCTCATAGATTCCTAGGTTAAGGGTTAGGGTTTTTACATGCCTCAATTAATTTTATGGTTTTGGACCCTCTCAAATTTTATTGAAATTTTTCACATGAAAATCCCTACATGTTCAATTAATGAGGGATTCCATGTCATGCAATCAGTACCATGGCGGTTATCAATGTAGGTAAACTTGTAGGAGGAATAACTTCTACATATGAGCTTCGCTTGAAGCTAGAGCTTCGCTTGAAGCTACTTGTTGGAATACTGAGAAGGGGGGGAGGGGGGGGAGGGGGGGGGAAGTGAATCAATATTAGTAACTTGTAATCACAATATGCAATCACTTAAGATATCAACAACTTATCACTTATTATTGCATTCAATATACCATAAACATGAAACCGCAAATACATAGTACACAAGAATTTTACGTGGAGACCCTAATGGGAGAAAACCATAGAATGATTTCTTATGTATCTGAAGATTTAATTCAAAGGAAGAACCAACTTCCAAAATGATCTAACACCAATTGGAATGAGGCACCAAACCCTAATTTATAGGCTCCAACCTGAAGGAAGCTACAACTCCCTATATTCTCCATCTCAACTGGAAGGAGGCTCCCACCCCCTAGTTTACATGCTCCAACATGAAGTAACATACAACTCATTTTCCTTTCCCCTTCCTTCCTCCCTTGAATATAAGTGGAGACTCAACCTGTCACTATTACTGTCACATATACTTATTGTCACTAATAACGATACAGCATCATCATCAAATCCAGATCCACCTCAATAACCACATAATACTTATTCCAAGATTACCAAGAACATTTCTCACAACATATTCCAAACATCACCAATACATGCCTCAATCATCTACCATAATCTCCAAGATGTACAACAAAGTATGTGCCATGTCCCTCAAATCATATGGCCACAATCACCAAGCTATGCCTCTAGCCATGTTCCAAAGACCTCCAAGATCTTCCTCAAAGAATATATGATAACATCAATATGGAAACCTCAAGACATATAGAAAACCATATATTTTATCATATAAGAACCTGGTGAATAAGATCAAAGACCAACATACCTTTCTCAACTTTAGCAATAAGAGGGTATCTCCTTCAACCTTTCCTTCATCCTCGTTGGACAAAAATGGGAAACTCACAAGGTCTCACTTGACAAACCATGTGCAACCTATAGGGGGCTCATGTGACATCCTATACATGACCTGTGGTGGTCTGCTCAAGTAGGGTTATCAAAAACTATTTTCCAATACGCGGCGCCAAGAATTCCTTCTTTGTAGTCCTCCCCTACCTTAGATTCAGTAAGAGATCACATACTTTCTTGATTACTTGAGGATTATGAGAGGATATTTGATGTGTATTTATACCCTTCTAAGCAACTTCTTTATTTGAATTTAAGGTTGACCTGTAACTTCTTCTTGCAACCATTTTTCTCCTTTTCTTGATTTTGGGGCCGACTTGTAGCTTCTTGTTGTAAACCTTTAGGGGATTTTTAACCATACTTTGGGGCTCATCTTTAATAGGGTATAACTTCTCAAACATGAGGAACCATGTGTCATGCCACCTACCTTTGGAAACACCATGACAAGGAATATCCATCTATGAGAGATTTGCATGTATTTGCAATTTCCTTCACCCTCATTTTCTCCAATCAACTGCAGGCTTCATGACCACACCTCTGGGGATTCCTGACCATATATTCAAGGATTATTGACCATTCAATATAACTTATTTTATTAACAATTGGGGATTTTTGTAGGCTTCTTCAAAGGATCATCCCATGAGGGCCATTCTTAGAGCTACACCATAAGGGGACCACTTTGAGACTCCTTCAAATACACCCATTAATTATAGAGGATTTTGAAATTATTCTAAGGTTGACATAAATGAAAACCAATTTTCCAACAATATCCCCCTTTGGCATTGATGGAAACACTCATTTTCCCCCTATCTCCATGCCCTCCCCCTTTCTTCATTCTTTTGTTCTTTATCTCCCCCTTTGAAATCAATGGTAAAGGGTAACTCTTCATGATGATTTTTATTCCACTTTCTTCTTTGCAAAATGATTTGTAGATCACTGTGGTGCAGGAACTACTCCAATTTTCCATCAAATATACTCAAATGTATCTCTTGGTAGAGGTTTGGTGAAGATATTTGCAATATATTCTTTTTTCCCAATGTAATCCAACTTGATATTCTTTTCTCTTACTTGTTCCTGTAGAAAGTGGAAGTTAATCAGAATATGTTTGGTCTTTGAATACATCACTCGATTCTTAGAGATACTTATAGCATTGTTATTGTCACAGAATATCAAAATACGCTCATCATATGTTACTAGTATTCCTTGCATGGTTTTCTTCATCCATAGGACTTGAGTACGACATACTGATACTGCAATATCTTTTGCTTCTGTCATGGACAAGGAGAATGAGGATTTATTCTTAATTAACCAGGACACTAGAAAATCACCCAAGTAGAAGGATTCTCCACTAGTACTTCTTCTATCATCAATGCTTCATGCCCAATTTGCATCTATGTAGGATAACATAGTCAACTCATTCCTTTTCATATACCACAATCCAAACTCTACTGGTCCTTTGATATATATGAATATCCTATTTACTTCCATAACATGAGTTTCCTTCAGTGTTTATTGAAATATTGCAACCTATCCAACTTATTGCATCACATTTGGTATTGAGGTTGTCACAGAGAGTAGGCTACCAATCATCGATCTATAGAGTCTCTGATTTTCTTCCTTAGATTCATCATCTTTTCTCAACTTGAAACCAATCACCATAGGAGTACATATATTCAATCTTCCATTCCAAAATCCAACATTTCTTTGATGTACCTGGTTTGGAAAATGAAAATATCTTCATCTATATGAGATATTTGGAGTCCCAAAAATAAAGTCAACTCACCAAGTAGAGACATTTTGTTAGGGACCTGATCTCCCTAACCCCTCATGTAGGTAGAAATATATTTCCATGTAATAAAGGCTAATATTAATAAGGCATAGAAATAAGGAAGAATAAGTCAAATGTAAGAAGACTTAATAGAAGCTTCCAATTCTAGAAGCATCTTCCTATAGATTGTTCTTTTGGATAGACATATTTAGTATAAATAGGAGTAGAGGGTATGATAATTTTTGTCTTGGATATTATTGTAATAGAGCTCTGCTCTTTTGGAGGTTTCCCCCTCAAAGAGGAAAGTGAACACTGCTATCAATAATCAAAGTGATCTTTATGGTTTTATTATGGTATTATTATGGTATTGTTTTGATTATATCATTACTTCTCTGCCATTTCTAGCTGAAATATTTTTGTTCTGCATACTATTTTATATATGGAATACTACACATTTCAAACTCACTATGCATGTCTTTGGAAAACTTCTTACACAACCTATCATATTTACTTCCAAAGATGATGTCATCCACATATACTTCAATGATAAGCATGTTGTTCAAATCCACTTTTATGTAGAGATTTCTATCTACATTGCCCTTTCTGAATCCTTGTTGTTGTAAGTACTTGTTCAATCTTGAATACCAATCTCTAGGGGATTGCTTGAGTCCATACAAATCTTTCTTCAATCTGCAAACATAATATTCTATTTCTGATAGTAGAAACCCCTCTAGTTGTTCAATGTATAATTCTTCTTCTAACTCTCCATTTATAAATGTTGATTTCACATGCATATGATATAACATGATTCTTTTGGAACATGCATACGCCAAGATAATTTTGATTGCTTCCATTCTAGAAATGGGAGAAAAGGTTTCTTCAAAATAAACCTCTTCAACTCAAGCATATCCTTTTCATACTAGACTTCACTTATTTATAGTTACATTTCCATGTTTGTTGAGTTTGTTTCTAAACAAGAATTTTGTACCCATCATATTTTTGTCCTTACGTATTGGAACTGGTTCCCATATCTCTTCTTCTCTGTTTGATTCAGTTTTTATTCCATGGCCTTGATCTAATGTTCAACATTTATCACTTCCTCAAATTTTATTTGTTCAACTATAGATAGTAGTGTTGTATGTCTTTTTTCTTGTGTACGTTCCTATTTTCTTCCTCTGGTTTCTATTCCTGCATTTGTATCTCCAATAATTTTTTCTAGTGGATGATTCTTCTGAACTCGACAGTTTGGTGTCCTAGAAGGTATCCAAAGATATTGTTGGTCAATTTCTTCTTGTTTTTCTTATGGATGCTTCTCTTCTTTCTTTCTCCTTCTTCTTCTTATACCTCTTCCTCTTTTAGTTCTTCTTCTGCTTCCTACTGTTTTTAATTTATGTGTTCTTCTTTGAACTTCAACACATTTGTTTCATCAATATTTACATTGATTCTTTCCACTATTCTGTTGAGTCTTGTGTTGTAGAATTTCTATGCCTTTCTTTTTCTTGAGTATCCAACCAATATGACTTTATCAACTCAATAGTAAAATTTTTCAATAATGTTATCTTCTCTTTTTATGTAACATTTTCTTCCAAACACTCTGAAGTGCTTGATAGTCTCTGATCCGAAAATCTCTTTTAACGACAATGGTTGATTTATTAAAGCATGAGTTATTTTACCAATTAGGAAATTGATGAAAGAGGAAGAATTAAAGAGGAAACATAGTAGCCATTAAAAAATATATAGATCTAGAAATAAGCATGAAGAACAACAAAACATAAAATGCCAAAGTGATAACAAAATTCAGAAATCTTGCCTACATATATGGGATTTTGTCTCAGTGGGTGAGGATTTCTTATTTTTGTTCAAAGATTTAAAAGTACATCATAACAGTGCCAAAAAGGTTACAAACTGATCTGGTTTTTTTCAACCAAATCTTAAGAACCCTACAAAACTGACGACATTGAAAATGGATGAACAGAGCTCCCAGAAATGGCCCGCAAAGGTGCTCTTCTCAATGACTTATCTGCATAAAAATGGCTTTGGCTGAACAATCCTGTAGCATTTTTCTATTTTGAACCTCCTTCATGGCTTCAATAACCTTTGGTTTATATAGACTATAATTGTGTAACAACCTCCCAACTTCCCCCCAAGATATGGCCTCAAAAAGGGCCCAATATCCCCCAATATTGGCCAAGATATGGCCTCAAAAAGGGCCCAATATCCCCCAATATTGGCCAAAATATCTCAAAACTACTGAGAAAATAAAATAAAATTATTATACTATAGTATAAAACCATAAAATGGAAAATATGTAGGGTGAATCCCCTTTTGTTGCACTCCTGGTCACTTGGGAACTTCCATGTGGCCTAGTGCTAGGTTGTTGGTGTGCTGGCCCCTTAGATTTCTGCTCCTGGTCTTATGGTTGGGCCCATGTGGACTCGTGCTTACCTTCCATGCACCTACTGCAACTTATCTCTTAGTATAAAACCCCTGGTTGTACACCTTTCTCGATGGGCTATCCCGACCAACCAAGCGCTATACCAACATATACGCACTAACAATACAACCACAATCACATCGGTATAGTCATATGATATAACGCCAAAGCCGGGGGGTGAGTGTTGGACCACATACCAAATCCCATGCCATGTGATAAGTTAAGGTCATATATTGCAGGGTCATTTGGTGAGTGTTGAAATTGGGGGTTGGAGCTAGGCCCCAACCATTACTCCGCCAAACAATCCATACTATACACTTTAAATATAACTTGCAAACTATAGTTAACAAGAACTATCACAGGCAGGTTGGTATCCTAGACCTACCAAAATGCTTGCCACCTAGACCATAGGTCACAGATTCGATTCTCGTTGAACCCATAACATTTTGCAAAAAATCTAACCAATAGATGGGTGCCATGTGGTAGCCCAGGACTGGGCCATGTGGCACCACATTATTAACCCGACAAGGACATGTGTCAAACCAATATTTTCCCACTTGCCAACTACCTAGTTAGGAACCACTAGTACCTGCCACATCATCCCATGCCAACTATACCTTCCCCGTTATCCTGT